>CM040127.1:266306561-266560737 GCA_022559845.1 Amorphophallus konjac
CGCCATGCATAAGGTTGTTCTACATCTTCGTAAGCAGCAGCAGTAACAAACAGCGACGCCCAGGCAACCGTCTCTACAAGACCAGGGGCACCCCCATGATTCTTTATCGGGCATTGCACCTGCTCCGTCACCCACTCCACCACCCGATCCCTCACCTATTTCATCACCTACCCCAGCACCATCGCCATCTCCTACTCTGACTCCATCGCCGCCACAAACCCAAGCCTCTGTTCAGGCTAGTGCCTACCCTTCTTCTCCCGCCGTCACCTCTGCTACTTCTATCCCTAACACGGCTCGACGCGTTGTGTCGACACGTCGACGGTGGACACCACAATCTCCCTCTTCACCCCCTCCGCCTTCATCACCATCCTCGCCATTTCCATTGCCATCGCCATCATCTCCATCTCAACTGCCAGTTCTTCCATCACGACTTCCATCTCCACCCTCACTTCCATCTCCGCCATCACCTTCGCCCGAGCCTGAGCAAGCCATGCCTTTACCTTTACCCTTAGCCACGCCTTCACCTTCACCTTCGCCACCACCCGAGCCTATCATCGCCACATCGCTTGCGCTTTCACTTTCCATCACCATCCCCATTGAAGCCTTCCAAACCATCACCT
This sequence comes from Amorphophallus konjac, assembly GCA_022559845.1. NCBI lineage: Eukaryota > Viridiplantae > Streptophyta > Magnoliopsida > Alismatales > Araceae > Amorphophallus > Amorphophallus konjac. The sequence continues at coordinate 266,307,182 of CM040127.1, forward strand.
AAGCCACCCAAACATATTCCCTCTACTTGTCCATCCACTTCCACCCCACGGAGCAGGTGTGCATTACCTCCGATGCCTCTTGGGTCAGGTCCCCATGATGATGATGAGCCAATCCAGGTTTCAGTCATGCATTTCAAGATCCAGGATGTTATTTCCCGCATGCCGATCCGAGTCCTAGCCCTTGGTTGTTTTGGGGATGATGAGCCTACATATTCAAAGACGGTTGCTAAGAAGAGTTCCCTCGCACTAGTGCCACTTTCTTCTCGAGTGAGGCCGGTGGCAATCTCATTGCTCACATGAGGATTCACCATTAATGTTGTTATCACTCCTCGCTCGATTGCTGTTCAGTTCACTGGCCAAGAAGGGTTCTCTACTCAGATTGTGTTAACCCATGCGGCTGCCAAGAGCCTGATGGATTCCCTATTCAAGAGGTAATTGGCCATATCTTCTGTATTTTCCAAGAATATTCTGCACATCTTATGCAATCTTCCTCGGTTTATTGGTGAATCGGCCACGTCAACGCCGCGCATTACTCTCCCTCAGTTTTGTCCTACTCTTCTGGTGAGGGAGTTATGCTTCATGCCCGATTGCCGAGTGGAGATGTCGAATCTTATGCTGCTAATACCAAGTGATGAAACTCCACGGTTTTCTGATGTTCATCCGAAGGAGTCATCTATCCGAGAATGTCCGCCTATGATTAGCACTGGGTATCTAGGGGCAACCGCCCCGACAAAGCTGCATATCCATGACCGGGCTAGGTTGTTTGCCAGATGGGCCCGTTATTTGAGGAGACATTGAGAAGGTCGAAGGTCCGGGTCAGCACCAGGCATACCCGTGTTCAAGAGATTGCTGCTAAGAAGAAGCAGTGGCGTAAGTTTAAGGGCCGTCGATTGTGCACTAAGGGGTCCACTTCTTCCTCTTCCTTTCGTTCATCCTTTATATTGCTCAGCTCCCACCCTTGGGTGGTGTACCTCCCTTCTTCCAATCCCACATCTATGATCTTCTCCTCTCTTTTCAGGTCTGTAAACCCCCATTCTTTTTCCCCACTCATCCGGAGTCTCCGGATCCTTCGTTCACTCATGATTTTAGGCCTCAGCCTATGTCATCCTTTCATCCCATTTTCGGGACTTCTTATGATCCTTCCCTTCCGGTATCCCCGGGCTCTAGTTGTGATCTTTCCCCGACCCTTTCGGGTGACCATCAGTCTTTTTCCCCTACCCTGTCGGGTGTCAATCATTTTTTTTCCCCGACCCTGTCGGGTGATTCTAATTCCTTTTCTCCGACCGCGTCGGATGATTACTCCTCTTCTCCCTTATCTTTGCCACAATCTTCTCATGGTCTCTCTATTCTTTCCTCCTCACCCTTTCGGGGTCATTACCATTTTTCTTACTATTTTTGAGGCTTTAGCCCGCCTTGATCTTAGTTAATCCCTGGTTATTCTGTACTAGGTTCCTTGTTATTAGGGCCTCAGTGCCTTAACGAGGGAGTTCTAGCCCTCGTCTCTCTTCCTTTTTTATCCCTTCTTCGTCCAGTATGAGGTCTGCCACTCCTCTATGTCGAGGAATCCAATCCTTTGCTCTCCTTTCATCCTTTATCCTGACAAGCAAGGAAAACAAAGTTCGCACTCCTCAAAGCTCGATGATCGAAATCGCTTCAGGGTGTCAGTTTCTACGCCATGGATTTGCAAAGGTATCTTTTATTTTGTGCAAGAACATATTATCATTACTATTACTCTATTATTTCTGCACGCGCTTATAATGTTGGTTCTTTAAAACATGGTTGAGTGGCCTTAGGCTTTAGTTAGTTTGCTTAGTCAAATAAGTCGCTTCTGTAGCATCTTTAAGCTAGTGATAGCGCGCTGGGGGTCTAGTTTCCTTCCCTGATCGTTGAGGGTGACCTTTGAGTATGGGTTTTTCACACACAACACGGCGAGCCATAGCCGACCCCTCTAGTGCAACAACGTTGCTACTTTGGCCATACTTTGGGTATGCACAAAGGTCTTTTCTTTTCTCTGCTCGGCCAAGTGCAGGGGCAAGAGATGGATGGATGAGATGACTAACCTAGGCGCTCCCTAATACGGGAGAGGTCTCAAATAGGGGCAGTCTTGACCCTCAAAAGTGAGCTTTCATGCTATATCTGGCCAATAAGGGCTACCAAAATGAGAAAATGAATCAATGCAAAATTATGAATCAAAGGCATGGCAAGAGTGGCAGTACAGTTCCCCGCGGGACGTCATGAGCCCGATCGCATGCGTGCCTGATAAATATGGGTCTAAAAATTAAAGACACAAAGTCCCAGCGCAACATGCTATCTCTTTGAGGGGTAGTGCCCTGGAAGGAATTCGAGCCTTGATATCTCCCATCCTGCACGAAGCTTGTCTCCAATTTTTCTTCTGCTTCTCCCTCTTAGGCTGGGTTGTACCCCGGGTATGGCCTTAGTAGGGGCACCGTTCTTTAGAAGCGGTTGGTTGTGGTAAGCCACCCTCACATGCACACCCTACTCAAGAGAAGTCTTTAATGAGAGGGGAGGGACAGCGATCCCTGGTCAGTAGTTCGAGCCTGTCTTTGGGTGCTGCGGATTGCTATGTCGAAAAAAAAATAAAAAAAATGAGATATTGTCAGAAATTCAAAAAAAATGAGATATGTCAAAAAATCCAAAAAAATTAGATATTGTCAAAATCTAAAAAAATGAGATATTGTCAAAATTTCAAAAACAAAAAATCAAATACTTCAAAAAATCCAAAAAAATCAAATACTTCAAAATCCCAAAAAAAAAATATTTCAAAAAAAAAACTAAACTAAAAAAATCGAATATTTCAAAAATCTAAAAAGTGAGTCTTCTATTTTCTTTTTCATGCATTTTGCATTTGTTCTAAGAACAGATGCGTAATCTGTTTGCTAAGTGTGCAGGTTGCAAGTACTCAGGCATTCCTTGCTATATCTTTATGCTCTGCCTCCTGTGCACATCTTTGATCTATTCTTTCTTCTTCGATCCACTCTCTCGATCTGTTCTGAAGTTCATGTCCTTCTCAGCTTTTGTTTGCAATGATCATATCTTTATGAGGGGGCTTTGCCTCACGATTATGAACCTGTCGGTTCTGCTTCATTCTGATCTTGGGTTTTGATTGAAGGGCGTATTTGTTTATATCTTTTATCCCGCCGCGTCCTTGTCACGTGTTTATGTCCCTTCGTGTTGTCCCACACATCTTGTTTTATCCCTCACCGAGTGTTGTTAGTTGTCTTGCACATGTTGTTAGTCACCCCTTTATGTCCCATGTTCTTGTCCCAATCGTGTGGTCATCCGTCATGTTCTTGTCCCAACCATGTGTTATCCCACCGCATTGTTATCTTGTCACACTGTGTTCATGCATGCATGTTGTCTGTTCATGCCATTGCATATGTGCTCATTTGCCTTTGTTATGTTATGTTGCATTATCTCCCATTTCATTTGATCATTATGTTATGTCGTGTTGTTTGTCGTTCAGTTAATCGTTTTGTTATCTACGCTATGTTTATACTTGCTTATCATATTTATCTTATACATGAAAATCCATAAAAATCAGAAAATGAAAATAAAAAAAATGCCGTTTTCGCCTGCACAGGTAAGTCAGGTATGGCTCTCTATCCCTACTCATTGTTGTATTACTATATGGTATCTATATTGTTATATTATCTCGAGAATCGATTGGTCATTCACGTGTTCCAAGATCTGACGTTCCCCTCTAATAAAAATGATGATGATCTAGGTGCACATGTTTAATCATCGGATAGGCCGTTAGGTTGGGAAAATTAGGGAATGATGGTTCTATCACGCACGCCGTGGTTGCGGATAGTGTCTTGACCCTGATTGTTCCAATCTAGCAATACTATTCTCGAGTACTTTCTATTTTATGATTTCTTTGCATTCGTTTTGATGATTTCTTTATTTTAGCCCAGCATGCATCATGTCATTTTGAGCATTAACGTCTCGTGATCCATTCAAGGTTTCTCCTCAATAATGGTTAGTTGCACTTCATGTCTCTTGGATAAGATATCTTTGTTCCACTCTGAATTTGAACGATTTCTCTAATCTTTTCGCTCGGTCTGGTTGGCCAGTGTGATTCCTGTCTGGATTTTATCTCAGTTATATTTCTCCTGCTTTTTACGTTGTGCTCTTTTCCGACCCCCTCATTGTCTGTGGATTGTGTCCCCGATGAGCCTGGTCGTGCTTCCTTTTTTTTCTATTAGTTTAGTTCTCCAGACATGTCTCATTCTTGTCATCCATTCCGGGTGGTTAGTTTGGCATTTTCGGGAGAAGTCCTGTCGCTTGTTGGTTAAAACGGGTGTCTTTTGCCTTGATGCCCGCTTATCAGTTCTCTCCGCTTCATCTCCGCTTCATCTCCATTTCACGTCGCTGTCGCTTTCACTCCATCTCCTTTCCATTTCACCTCCGCGTCACTTTCGCTTGCTTCCTTGCAAAGCGGACATCAAGGAGGGGCAACTGTTGACACCCGTTTTTAGCCTGCAAGTTGAGTCATTTCTCTTATGCATCATTTTGATGTCCCGAATTACCCATTATTTTGGAGCCTTTCTTGAATGGATTTCGAGCCCATTTCATTATTCCATTCCCTTTGAACCTTGGAGATCATTATTTCATAGAGCCATGGCGCCTATCTTGTCACCTTCCGGCCTTCAAAGGCGCCTTACGGCCTATTTAGGCCGGCTTCCCTCAAGCATTCAGCCCCCTTTCGTTGCGTAGTCTTTAAAACGGTTCTTTTTCACCCCCTTCCTTTCCTCTTTTCAAAATATGTCCTTCACAAAAGTTGTTCATCTTTCAAATCCCTACAATTTCTTCTTCTACGTCATTGGTCAGTTCTGCACCGATTTCAAGTCATATACAATTTTTTGGCAGACTGCACTGTTCACCTATGTCCCGATATTCTTTCTCTCTCTTCTAGCCCTATTTTATCTCTCTTCTGATCATTTTCTCATTTTACTTTCTTCATAAAAGTTATTCATTTTTGAGTTATCTATAATTTTGTCTTCTACCACTTTCGCTAATTCTGCACCGTTTGGGTGATATGATCCAATTTCCAAAGTTGCGCAACGTCTACCTTAAACGGTCGTGCTAATGGCCGTTCATTGTTGCAAACGGTCGGTTGACGACCGTTAAACCCTTAACGGTCGGTCGTCCGACCATTTATCCAATAAGAGTCCAGCCTGCTCTGGACTCTCCACGAACCTGCGCGATGTGCCTATCTTGCGGCGGCCATAACTTCTAGAATACTTATCCAAATGGATCTCCGCTTTTTCCTACTTCTAGCCCTTTGTATTATCTTTAATTTGGTTTATAGAAATCAAATTTTGATGGGCTATATCTCCTGGAATCGTGGCCGCAATATCAGGTTTTTCTACTTTTGGTGCAACCAAAAAACCCTGCAGATTAGGTTCCAGAGGCTTCTTCCAAGAGCCATAACTTCCACAATCCTCAACCAAAAAGAGTCCCGTTTGTTCCTACGCCTTATCTTGACTATTATCTCGAGAATGATCTAGAGATCTCGAGATTTGGTGGACTCTATCTTCTGGAATCGTGGGAGAAAGTTGGGGTTTCACCACTTTTTCTATATAAACCTGCCCAGATTTCCTGTGCGACGGGGGCGTGTTTCCAAGGCGACGGTGGAGGCATGCTGGATTTTTGACTCAACCCTTTGCCCCTAGCCTGAAGAGGGAAGTATAAGCTTCATTTTGGTTCCTTGTTTGCTCAATTTCATCAACGTTTGCTCTCTCAACTTCGCCCCTACTTTTGGCAAATCATCACAGTTTACTGATTTCTGCTATAAAGTCCACGACGGGGGCCTGTTCATCAAGCTGATGCGGAGTCATACTTCATCCTTTTGGTCCTCCCTCAACTCCATCTTGAAGAGGGGAGTATTAGCTTCACGTTGATTATATGTTTGCCTTATTTCTCATATCTTTTCCCCCTCTTCCAAGCCCCTACTTTTGAGGTTTCACCACACTATTCTGCACTTTGCTGAAACTCAGATTTCTTGCGACGGGGGCATGTTTGAGTCGTCGGTGCGAGGCCGTAGGGCACCCTTGATCCATCCTTTCAATTCTAAGCTCTAGAAGGAAGTATAAATTTTGTGTTCCTAGGTTTTGGGCTCATTACCTCATCATCTTCCTTCATATTTTTGTCTATGAGTTTTACACTTTCATTCTATTTTTACACAGTCATTTTTCTCCCATGTTCTGTACCCTTCTATTTTCTTGAGTTTTCCACCTCATTTTTCACTGTTGTCTTCCCCGTTTTAAACTCTCCTTTCTACCCTAGTTTCTCCACAACACTCCCACCTTTACATAGCATCCACTCTTTCCTCTTTTGGTGTTCTATCTTGTGAGATATTCATCATTCTTTGAGCTCACTTTGTGCACTGTTCTGCATTTACTGCACAGTCCACATTTTTCGCCAAATCTCCGGTGTCATAACTTTCTGTCCCGACCTCCTTTTGGTGTGATTCTTGTTCCTATTTCTTTACAACACTCAAGTCTTCTGTCATCTCAAATTTCTCCCCATTGGACTTCGTTTACCCTACTTTTTGCATCAGTCTTTGCACCCACTTTACACTGTGCACACTTTTTCTTGTGGCATGCACTTTTGCACCTTCTCTATCTATGTTCATCAGGGCATATTAAATTAATCTTTGCACTCTAATCTCATCACAATATACACACCTATTGTTTGCACCCTTCCATAGGGGTTAAAAATCCTCCCCCGATAAGTTTGCCCCCAATCTTTCCTGCTACTTTATGCACTTGGGTAGATTTTTACACTTAACATTTTCTAATGGGTTTTGCCTCTTATTTTGTGTTTGTTTCGCAGGAAAGTATGGAAAGTGAGGCCGTTACCTTCTAGCCGGCTGGAAGGCGAGGAGAGGTAATCCACAAATCCCCGCATCTTAATATTGAGCGCGATCATCATCTTTTTCCAAGGTATACAACGTGCATAGTATTTAATATCTTTTGACGTTGTTAATCCTTGGTGGCGATCACGGTATTCTTTTACATCTTTTATCGCCTTTGTCTTGATTGTATGATCATGCTACCATGTTTACATAGCCACATATTCATGTTATTCACTTGATTGGTGAACATATGCCTTCATGCTTATTCATGTGATTTGTGGGAACGGCACGCATATACACATCCACATTTTCCACATCTACACTTGGCTACTCATTCAAGTCAGTTAGTGAACAAGATGCGAGAGTGCTGCCTTCACGAAATGGAAGAATATATTTATCCTATCTCCGGTGCCAAGTGCACAAGGCCGATTCTGAAGCCAGAACTAGTTGACTGGGCATTGTCAATAAGGCCAAGCGTCTTGGTTTTTCGTAAGAGTAGGACTTTGTGGCTGGAGCCTTATTACCCATTCTGATTCAGTCGAAATTTTTGTTATGATCAGCAAATTCTGCCTTGCCCCACACAGTTTGCATTGCCGAAGAGAGATCGGGCCAGCCAGACAACATCGGTTGAAGCCCGCATTTGGTGGGATTACTTTCATCGCCGAGAGGCGATTTCATTCAGAGTTCCAGCTCCTGCACGCTTTCCCCGTGTGACCCCATAATACATCAAATGGTGGAATGCGCGCACTGGCTTCTATAGAAGCTCGAGAAGAGAAAGCTAGGGCCGTTGTCGAACGCTGATTCTTGGACTCCCAGCCAGTGCCGACTCTGGATGTTGACCCAGCTTATTTGAAGAAATTGAAATTCTAGGCGAATGCTGAAGTGACGGCTTATCTGGAGGCTCGTAAGACCGTCAAGCAGTGCTCATCCAAGACCGAGCCAAAACTGCCAGAGATTAGAAAAGATAACTTCATGAAGATGCTTCAGGGATTATGCCACGTGAGCGGCGAATGATTACTGCTTCAGTAGATTTCCTTGACAGTGGAGGAGCCTCTACCCTCTACGGCCTCCTAACGCCCTGAGAGCGACCGGCTTTATCCTTACAGAACATTCATCAGAAGAGAGGACCGACGGCCCACACTTTATAGTAATACTCCATGGCTGTTTGTGTTGCTTTGCTCTCATGGTCTTTCAGTGGGTGGCCCTAGTGAGGCCATTTTGAGCCAACCCCTTCACATTTTTTTCAAGTATGCCGACGGATGGGGGCTGGACCACCTCGGCCAATATTATCATTTGTCTTCTCGCGGCCATTCGGACCTGGCGTCGTTGGCCGAGTGATGTGAATTGATAGGAGATGTATGTTGGCTAATTCGCGAGGCTGCTTCAAGAGACAAAGAGCCTTCGCTATTTTACTGGTCACTTTCTCCTCTGTATACGAGGCCAGCAGGTATTCTTCATTCATCGATTCAGCCTCTAGTTTACTTTTCTCCTTTTGTTGCACTATGCATCACCTTCACCCTCGTGCATGTGCAGTCCGGCTCACTTCGGAGGAGACCAAGCACTACAGGGAGTTAATCATAAAGGCTTAAAAGCCATCATATTTTGAGACCCCAGAGGCGGCTCCAACCACTACGCCCCTGCCTTCTGGTGATTCGCTAATGCGGACGAGGTCCCAAGTAAGGGAAGCCGTAACTCGAGCGAAGAGTGCCCGCAAGAAAAAAGCTGTAGATACAGAACTAATGGTTACTCCCCTAGTCGTGGTCACTTTTGAAGAGTTTGATGCTTCTCAAGCGCAGGTGCGCCCGACCGAAGGTATATCCCCCTCGTACACCTCATTTCCATTTTGACCATATGAGCTAACTTTCTTGTTGCAGCTCCCGTAGTTTCATCGGTGGTGGTTACACAAGAGACTACCGCCTCTGTAGAAGTTGAAGAGAGAGGAGATTGAGCATCAGCGGCTCCCCTTGTTGAAGAAAATTTGTCTTCCCCCACGCCCAGCCATGAGATGGAGGGTAATTCACAGTCCACCCGTAGGAGTTTATCTGATTCATTGTATAGTGGGCTCACGTGAGTTCTTCCCTGTTTCAGCTCCTACCGAAGTTCGCTCGCTTTCTCCTCCTGTCGTAGAGCCGACCGAGGAACCTCCTATAGAGCAAGTTGCTCTCCCAGCAAGTCATTCGGTACTCGAAGTTGGTTCACCCATCCCTTCTACTACAGAGCCGACTGAGCAGGCTCTTGCTGAGCAAGACGTGCCTCCTGCAAGTTGTTCTGCTGGGGAGCTAACTATTTTTGGATAGAAAAGTTTGAGCTCTGAGCAAAGCCCGTGTCCGACAGAGCAAGTGGATTATAGTGGCGGCTCCAGTGACGGAGAGTCTCCTAGGGCAGAGACAGAAACTGAAGATGCCGCACTTTCTTCTGCTTATGAAAGCGACTTCACAACTTTTAGTCCGCCACGGCTAACATGGAGTCGCCTCGGGTCACTTGACCCCTTCGTAGGAGAAGGGGCAGCAATGATGGAGATGGAGGGCTATGCTGTTGGAGATTTAAGCTTGGTGTCAGCTGAGGTAAGAATCCTCCTTCTGGGCCTATACTCATACTCATTATTTACCATATCCCTCTAAGATATTTTATACATATTCTTCTTGAAGGCCCCCATCGTTCCGGCCGAAGTGACCTTGCCGGCCATGACCATAAAGATATCTCTTCCACCTTTCGACGCGGGTTGACCAGTATTCCCACCTGTCTTAAAGCCCATAGCCTTGAGATATCTGAAGGATTATGCTATGACAGCGAGCTTTGAAGCATCGGGAATAATCGGAGGACTTGACCAGCCAACAATGGCTCTCGAGCAATCGCCGCTTGTTATTGATGATGAGCCACCTCAAGGCGAGGGAGACTGTAGAAACCCGATAATTAAAAATGAGAAATAAAATTTTTAATTTCATTATGTAATTAAAATTTTCATGAAACAATTAAATTACATTTTTACTATATGAAATAAGCTAGTTTGTTGAATTTACTTTAATTAACTAGAAGTGAATAGAGATTAAATGCTTTAAACCTTAGACAAATCATAGGAAGCCAATAAAAGCCCATGTAATGGACTAGGATCACAATTGACCCATTGGATAATCCAAAATGGGCTGAATTAATGGATTAAAGGATTTATTGAAGGCTAAATAATCTTAAATTCATAACATGTGTTTAATATGATATTTAAGGGATTAAAATAACCCCATTTCTAGAAGATTGACTCAAAAAATCAACACTTACCTAACAACCCACCTTGGACCAGCCGTTTTTACATTGGTTTCACACCAAATGGAGGCTAGATTAAGAAGAAAAATTGGAATTTTCTTCTAATTCGGAGTTGGAAAGTTTGGCATTGTTAAGCAAGGAATCTTGAAAAATTTGGCCAAGTTTTGGCTATAAATAGAGCCCCATTCGACTCTCTAATCACCCTTGGAGGTTAAGGTTACGCTGCTGCGAAGATTTGTGGAGATTTGAAGGAGGATTTGGAGATCAATGGATTTCTTTATATTTTGGGATATTTCATTACATCCGACAAAAGGTAGGTGTATCTTAGACCAAACTCTAATTAAAGCATGTCATCTTATTCATTTTTCTGTGCTCTTTCTATTAATAGCTCATTTATTAAATTCTGTTATGAAATGAGCAAGTTATGGTCATTTGATTGGAGGGGTATTCCCATTTTTTTCATTAGTTCTAGAACGTGCTATACCTCAGAAGCGCGTTCAGACAAGACCTTTCACCCAATTTTTCAAATACATATATATAAATATAAATAAATTTTTAAGGTCACGCTATACATTCCTAGCGCGTTCTTCATTATCGCGCTAGTAGAGACTAGCGCGTTAAGACTGAAAGTCTCGGATGACTGAGGGATCAAAATTTAAATACTCCTAATATATATATATGAGGTACTTATTTATAAATTGTGATCTATACAGACCCCATTTCTTTAATTTGGTTTTCACAGACCCCATCTCTCTCATTTAGTTTTCAAAAGTATAAAAATATTTACATGTGCCAGATCGCGCTACACTTGGCTTGAAGAACGCGCTAGCCATGTATAGCGCGTTCTTAAAATTTCTCCCAGAATTTCAGTGATCAAATTCTAATATTTTGAATATATATAGTGTATTTATATATATTGTATGAACGCGACCCTGAGCTATAGCGCGTTCACAGATAGTAACATCTTTCCAACCTATAACTATTCTATTTTCTATCATAGTGATGTATGAAAATTATCTCACAATGTAAAAAGATATTTTCTATCATATTGATGTATAAAAACCACTTTCAGCATGATAAATCTATTTTCTTATCATATGGTTAATTAATGAATGATTAAATACTAGTATCTAAACTCATGATTTTAATTCATAAGTATATATTTTCATAACTAAAACTTGATGTTTTATGATTCTGAGATTAAGCTAAGATATTTAAAAATAATTCTAATAAAACTACTATCTTAAATTTTCTTCCTACTTACCGTTCATTTTTGAACTCCACGACTTAATGTCGTTAAACATGATGCCTTAGAATTATTATCTACTTTCTTACAACTTCTGAATTTTTGCCAAATCTGTGCTTATTTACAAACATCATTATTCTTGAAAATCATTTACCATATACACATTAAGTGGATGTCTAAACGTACTTGGGATCTTCGGATTCATATGACTCAATGCCTGGTATTAATGGGGCCCGGTCTGGTCCTGGGGGGAGCGCCCGAAAGTACTTGTGCCCATGGGAGTTGATTGACCAACGGTGTGGCATTGCACCGAAGTGCATGATAGATTTACTTGATACGGTATTCCACTACTTGTACTTGTTACTTGTTTACATGACTACTTGAAAAATTACATGAATTACTTGACTTGCGTGAAATGGCCAAATTCATGAAATATTTTATTTGTTCAAAGGTTATTTCTTGAAAAACTTCTCTTGATATCTTGTTATCTTGTTGTTACTTGAAATTGCTTATACAAAATTCTACTCGAATCTCATGATTAAACATTTCCCGATTCAACTTGGAAAATGGTTCAACATGTACTTTAAGATTGCCTAGTTCTTAGAGATATAAAATCCTACTAAGCTTATTGCTCACCCTACGTTTTCGGTTAATTGTTGCAGGAAATGACATTGAACAAGGGAATGGACAAGAGTGAAAGAGCGTTTCCCTTTTTACCTAGTTTTATGTAGATCATTAGTGTTTTTACAAAAATGATGTATTTTGGATTGGAAGTTTGTAATTGCCTTTACGGCTTATGAATTAGCAATGTAAACTTCATTTTGAAGGAATAAAAGTATCATTTTCTCATGTATTTCTGTCTTTAGAAATGAAATTGTACATGCTCTGATCGACACGCTTGTTTACGACTCATCGCGCCCTCGATATTCCGCGTCGAGGCGTGGCAGTCTTTGTGGTATCAGAGTCTAGGTTACATAAAATCCTAGGTTTCACAATTTTAGGTTCATTCTTAATAACTTAGGTTAGGTTTAAGATCAATATCTAGAAACACGGGTTAAGTTCTAAGGAAAAGATTTATCAAGAAATAAAGACATGAATAAAATAATTAAACCTTGGAATTATGGTTTCAGGCTAATTCTCGCAAATGGTCATCGAGAGAGCTCAATGGCGCGAGATGCAGCGGACCGTTCAATGCTTAACCCAAACCCTCCAACAGGTTGCTCAGGGAGGAGCAAACCGAGGAGCCGAAGACATGCATAGAAATTTCCGGAGCATGAACCCTCCCAAGTTCGCCGAATCTATGAATCCGGATCAGGCCAAACATTGGATTAAGGAAATCGAGAGGATTTTTTGAGTCATGCAATGTGCCGACGAGTCAAAGGTCCTACTGGGTACTTTGCAATTGGAAAGAGATGCACATGCCTGGTGGGAATTGGTCTAAGCTACTTTACCGCACGACCAAATTCTATGGGAAGAGTTCGTGGAACACTTCAATAGTAAATATTTTTCCGATCGAGTGCAAGAAAGGAAGGCCGCCGAATTTGCCGCCTAAAGCAAAGGGGATTATCGGTTGCGGAATATGAAGCTCAATTTTTGAGGTTATCTCGGTACGCTCCACATCTCGTGGGTACCGACAAAATGAAGGCACGGAGATTTCTTAACGGCCTTAAGCTTCAATATATTACTCAACTCGCCCCGATGGATATCCAAATTTATTCTGATGCGGTATGGAGAGCACAACTCCTAGAAGATGCAACGGAGTTATCGGATCGCATCCGAGGAAGGGAAGCCAAGAGAGAGCAAGTTACTGGGTCCGGAAGTTTCAAACCTTCCTTCGAGAAGAAAAGGCCCAATGACGGGCATAATTCCAACAAAGGTGGACGTAATTTTTAAGGGGACAAGAAGCCAATAACCTTTGACAAGCAAATTGTCCCCATATCGGCAAAATCAAAAGAATTATTCAAATATTGCGAGAAGCCCGGACACAAAGCCGAGGAATGTTGGAGAAAGCTCGGTGCATGTCTTCGGTGCGGGAGTCGGGAACATAGGATCCCGAATTGCCCTCTTCTCAACAAGCAAGCTCCATCACCGGCAAAGCTTCCTATTATTGTCAAAAAGTAAGGAAGACTTCAAGCTCTTATGGATGTGGAACCTACCAAGGAAGGAGGCATCGTGGAAGGTACTCTTTTCATATACTCCAAGCCTGCCTCTGTCTCCGCCATGGTGCAAAAGGAATTTTGGCAGGAGGACTGCCGGTGACCTGGGGAAAACCCTGGTGACGAAAGAAGGCACACCCTCTCTTCCCACGGAGAACTCCCCACCGAGGAACCACGCCAACGAGATACCTTCAGGGGGAATAGCTTCCCGACTGGAGCACCGACGCCCTCCAAACTCACAACGCAAAACTGGATGTCCTCGTTGATCTCATGAGGGCCCAGGCGGCCAGGGAGGAGAAGTCACAGCTCCCCCGGAAGAGCCCCCCACGTGGAGATGCCTCCCAGCACACCGTTGGAGGCCGTTTTACCCTCCGGGGGCGGCGGCTCATTCGCAACTTGTCGGGAGGACCATCGCATGCCCCTCCCCCGGAGCAGGAAGCCTCCTCAACCCCGAGGAGGGAGAAGACCGGAGCACGCCGACCATTTTTGGAAGTCGAAGCCCCCGAGGAGCGTCGGGACAGCATGCAAGTGCGCCCCCCAGCCCCTCGGGTCAGCGACAATCGGAGCTGTCTCTCCGGCTGCGAGACTTTGAGAGGCATTTCGCGGAGCAAGAGCGCACACTCCGCGCCTTGCCGAAGACCTCTCCTGTGGAGGAAGAGGAGCGATCCCCGTTCTCCGACTATATTTTGAAGGCATAGATATCCCCCAGAATCTCACTCCCGACCTTCAAGTTGTACGACGGCCAGGGAGACTCGGCCGACCACTACGACAGCTTCGACGCCCTGATGGCCTTGCATGGGGCGTCCGACGTAATCAAGTGCTGAGCGTTCATAACCACTCTGGTCCAGGGCACTCAGGCTTAGTTCAGGGCCCTCGCCCTCGGCAGCATCCACAACTTCAAGCAATTCAGGCGAGTGTTCAAGGAAAGCTTCATCGGCAGCGATCCACCCCGGTCAGTGGCGGGACTATTGGCCCTTAAACAGGAACAGGGAGAGAAGTTGCGGGCTTATATCAACCGATTCAAATCGGAAGCCATGCGCATCCCCCGCCTGGATGTGGCCTCTGCCATCACCGCATTGACCGGGGGTACCCATGAGGAGAACCTGCGGCGCAAGCTAGTGCTGCATCCTCCCACCTCCCTGGTTGAGCTAGTGACCCTGGCCTTACGCCATGTAGAGTGCGAGGAAGTCCTCCACGCCTGCTGAGGCACAACTGGCACAGGTCGGGAGGGGGACAAGAAGCGACCGTTCGACCAAGGAAAAAGGCGGAACCAGGACAGAGATCGAAAAGAGCCGTACCGGAAGTACGAGCAGCATACACCCCTTACCGCCCCCGTCTATGAAATCTATGAAGACATCAAAGGCTCGGGCCTCCTCAACCAACCCGAACCTATGAAGACAAAGCACCGCAATCGCCGCAAGCATTGCCTGTTCCACAGTGACCACGGGCATCACACCAGCAATTGCCATCAACTTCAAGATGAGATCGAGCGCCTCGTCTACCAGGGACACCTATCCCGATACGTGTCCGGGCAGAAGGAAGACCGAGGCGCCCCTGAAGAAATCGAAAATGCCCCCTGCGGATCCACATCAACGTCATCGCGGGCGGCGAGCCATCAGGCGGAGATAGCAGCCGAGGAAGAAAGCGTCACGTCTAGCGGGCGAGCCGAGCCTCCATTGAGCACTCTACGGCCCTGCATGTGAGTGGATCGCAGGTCCTAGTATTCTCCGACCAGTACCTGGAAGGGTTAACCACCCCGCACGACGACGCTCTCGTTGTATCGGCTACAATAAACCATTGTAACATAGATAGGATCTTAGTTGACAATGGTAGTGCCCCTGATGTATTATCCTACGAATGTTTCCTCAAGATGGGAGAGAATCCATCTAAACTCTGCCTGATCCGAACTCCGCTCGTGGGTTCAATGGCCAGGCAACTTATCCCGAGGGAGCCCTGAGCCTACCAGTTACTATCGGCACCCCGCCCGAAATCGTTACGGTTATGGTAGACTTCATCGTGATTAAGGGGATGATGGCATATAACACCATCTTCGGTCGAGGCATTCTCAGCCGAATGAAAGCGGTGCCCCCTACCTTTCACCAAAAAATGAAGTTCCCAACCAAACATGGCGTGGGGGAAGTCCGAGGTAACCAGGCATTGGCTAGACGATGCTATATAATCTCGGTCGAAGCCACTAGGTCGGAAGGGAAAAAAGGAGTACATGGAACCGAAGAGGGACCCGCAACATCTGAGCCCGGTGGTGAGTTGCTAATGGTCTTCCTTAACGATGACCCGACTCTAGGAGTAAAGATCGGAGTCGATCTACCACTTGAGGAACAGGAGAAATATAAGGATTTCCTTACCCGGTATATCCGAGTCTTTGCGTGGTCTGATGAGCACCTTCTCGGGATCCCGAGAGATGTGGTGATGCACAAGCTCAACCTCGACCCAACGGTGAAGCCGATCCAGCAACGCAGAAGAAAGCATGCCCCAGAGAAGCAAGCGGTCATCAAAGAGCAGATCATCAAGGGGCAGAAGACTGGTCTTGCTCGCCCGGTCCTGTACCCTACGTGGCTCGCCAACGTCATCCTTGTACCAAATGCTTCTGGGAAATGGCAAATGTGCGTGGACTTCACCGACCTCAACCAGGCTACCCCGAAGGACTGCTACCCATTGCCGAGCATCGATCAACTGGTCGACTCAACCTCTGACAACAAGCTACTCAGCTTCCTGGACGCCTACTCCGGCTACCAGCTGACCAGGATGGACCCGAAGGACATCGAGAAGACCGCCTTCATCACTGACTTCGGCGTACGCTGCTACACCCGGAAGTTGTTCGGGTTAAAGAATGCCGGAGCAACATATCAGAGACTAATCAACCACATCTTCGAATGACAACTCGGTCGGAACGTCGAGGCCTATATTGATGACATGCTCGTTAAAACGCCAAAGGCCGAAGACCACCTTACCGACCTAGCCGAGACCTCCGACACCCTACTGAATTGTAGCATGAAGCTCAACCCTGCCAAATGTGCCTTCGGAGTCAGATCCGGAAAGTTCCTAGGCTTCCTGGTAACTCAGCGTGGAATTGAGGCCAACCCCGACAAGGTCCAGGCCATCCTGGACATGCGGCCGCCCACTTGCATCAAGGACGTTCAACGCCTTACGGAACGCATTACTGCGTTCAACCGTTTCCTATCCCGGGCGGCCGAACGGTGCCTACCCTTCATCAAATTGTTGAGGGGACCCAAAATGGCATCTGCTACGTTCGCCTGGGATGAGGAATGTCATAAGGCGTTCGCCGAACTCAAGGAATTCTTGGCCTCGCCCCCAGTACTATCCAAGCTGGTCCAAGGCGAAGCCCTATACCTCTATCTCTCGGCGACCCCTTCCACAGTGAGCTCGGTCCTAGTCAGGAATGACGTAGGGATCGACAGACCAGTTTACTATACCAGTAAGGTGCTTAATGAGGCCGAGAAAAGGTACCTCGCAACCGAGAAACTCGTGCTAGCGTTGGTTACCTCGGCCAAGCGCCTCCGACCCTACTTTCAAGGCCACTCCATCATCGTATTGATTGGCGAACCTCTGAAGAAGATTCTCTTTCACCCTGAAGCCTCGGGACGCCTCGTCAAATGGGCCATCATGCTCGGGGCCTACGATATCTCGTATCACCCCGCTCGGCCATCAAAGGACAGGCTCTCGCAGACTTCATCACCGAAAGCACGGTCTCGATTGAAGCAATACCTCCACCAGCGCTCGGTCCCACTTGGGATCTATTCGTCGACGGGTCCTCCAACTTGGCCGGATGTGGCACCGGTGTCCTCCTCAAGTCCCCCGAAGGAGCGGACCTGCGGTACACCCTGAAGTTCAACTTCCAGGCATCCAACAACGCCTCCGAGTATGAAGCCCTTATCTCAGGGGCCAGGATGGCTCGACGACTTGGAGCCGAGCGGGTCAGAATCCACACTGACTCCCAATTGGTCACTAGCCAGGTCAACGGTGATTACAAAACTTGGGAGGGACAAATGGTCAAATACCTTCAGGCGGTCAAGAGGATGGCCCAACTCTTCGAGAGCTTTGAGGTAGTCCGGATAGCTCGGGAGGAAAACTCCCGAGCGGACGCCCTCCCTCGATTAGCCTCCTTGCTCGACCCCGTAGGTACTCGATCGGTCTTCCTCGAAGAGCTCGGGCGACCGAGCATTGAATCCGAGTTTATGACCGTTGACCTGGCAGCCCCAAGCACTGGCGGACCCCCTACATATCCTGGCTCTAGTATTCTCAAGATCCCACTGACCCTCGGGAGGCTCGGAAGCTGAAGTACCAAGCCCGGCGTTTCGTCATGCTAGAGGAGGTCCTGTACCGCAGATCTTTCTCCGGTGCCCTCCTCAAATGCATCAGCGCCGATGAAGCCAGTCGAGCTATTCAAGAAGTACACGAAGGCACCTACGGAGCGCACCAAGGAGGAAGATCGCTCGCCAGGATCTTGCTTCGGAAGGGTTACTGGTGGCCCACTCTCCAACACGACTGCACGACCAACGTACAGAAGTGCGACCGATGTCAACGCTTCGACCACCTGATCCATCATCCCGCTGCGGAGCTCATCACCCTTGTCGAGCCATACCCTTTCTCTCTGTGGGGGATCGACATCCTAGGGCCATTCCCCATAGCCCAAGCTCAGAAGAAGTTTGTCATCATTGCCATCGACTATTTCACCAAGTGGATCGAGGCCGAAGCAACCACCAGGATCACCGAGTCAGTCATATGGAGTTTTGTTTGGAAGTCGATCATCTGTCGCTACGGTGTCCCCCGAGTGATCGTGAGCGATAATGGTCGGCAGTTTGATTCTCATTACTTCAAAGATAGATGTACCGACCTAAATATTTGTAACCACTTCACTTCGGTAGCCCACCCTCAGGCTAACGGACTGGTTGAAAATGCCAATAAGACTATCTTAAAAGGCATCAAAACCAGGCTCGGCAAGCCCAAGGGTAGCTAGCTCGAGGAATTACCGAGCGTACTATGGTCGCACCGAACTACTCTGAGAACGGCCACCGGTGAGACACCTTTTCAGCTGGTGTATGGCACGGAAGCTGTAATTCCGTTGGAGGTCGGCAACCCCTCTCTCCGAGTCATCCACTTCATGCCCGTAAACGAGCAGAACCTACGAGAGAACCTCGACGTAGCGGTAAATCCGAGAGATTGCAAAGATCCGAGCAATGGAATACCAACGGTGCATCACTCGATACTACAACTCCAGAGTCCGAGACAGACACTTCCAGCAGGGAGACTTCGTCCTAAGAAAGGCCAAGGCATCTCGACCACTAGAGGCGGCGGGGAAGCTGGCCCCTACCTGGGAAGGCCCCAACCAAATGGTCGAGACGCTCGGGAAAGGAGCATACCGACTGTCCACCATGGAAGGAACACCCGTCCCTCGGACATGGAATGCGACAAATCTTCGCAAGTTCTACTTTTGATCATTTGGCAAACATGCACATGTAAGCAAAATAGAATAAATGCCATTCTTCTCTTCTTATTAAAATTTGATGTACATCAAGTAGGCCATAGCCAATACATTATACATGTACAAAAATTACACCCTCCGGCACTATTACGTGAGCAGAACGCTCGGCCAACCCGGTAAGCACTCCTACGTCCAGCCACTGACTATGCCTCATGCGGAAACTGACTCGGACAAAGGATTCCCGGCCTCGTTGGATTGAGAAAAGCTCAGAGAAGAGGGGGAAGAAGAGGAAGGAATACAAGTGAAGGCCTCCTCTTTGCCAACTCTTTAGAAGGCAGAGAGAGCAGGCACCCTCCGAAGAGTGAAAGAGGAGGGAGAAAAAGAAAATGGCAAAGATGGATGAGGGGGCAGGGGGAGGCCAAGAAAGGAGGGAGCTTATTTAGCTCCCCCCTCCCCCTCGGGATGGCGTCGGCGAGTCAGGGACAGGAGGGCCACATGCTCCAGCATGACAAACCCTCTCCCAGAGTGACCCCCGACTGACGAACCCTCTTCCAGACTGAAGTAGCAGGAGCTTCCCTCCTACCGTCATCTGCATCATCATCTTCTGAAGCACCTTCCATGCCCACCAAGACCGACAGCACAACGCCTCGCGGAAGGGAAAGAAGGAGAAACCGCCAGGGAGGGCCTTAAGCGATGAAGGGAAAAGGAGACGCCCCTCGGACCTTTTATAGGCTGAAGGGGGAGCTGATCGCCTTAAATGACTCTCCCCTTACAAAACATGCTAAAAGGGGCTTTCCCTCAGATGGTTACCTCATTTCCCAAACATCCCGCCAGCGGGACGCGCGAAGCGGCAAGTCATTAAGGATGGTATAGAAAAACAAAATGGTGCCAGCGCCTTCTCCAATGACTACAAATCCGATAGTCAAATCACACCAAAAGCAGTAAGAAACAGTCAATTCAGCATTTAATATTGTCGCTATAATATTTTCCAAAAAACCCTTACCAGGCTACATAAAGGGAAAGAAAAAGAAAGAAAGAAAGAAAGAAAGAAAGAGCTATTACATCAGGCCTCAGGCCCAATTTAGGCACGGCAGGCGAGGCTTCCTTAGCACCAGACGATCTGCCCCAAGTATTATCGGTGACGGCCGACCCAAGCACTGACCCCACCTGTATGGGAAATGTCTCGATCGTGTGCTCTCACGATGCTGGAGTTGGCAATCGCTCGGACGAAGACTCCCGACCCTCCTCTTCACTCGAAGTATAATGGGAAGAGTCGGTCGAACCCCAGTCCGAGTCATAGCGTTGCCCGGAAAGAAAAATGAGCTTAGACGCCTGGACCTCTGCCTCTATGACGGCCCGATCGTAGCCCAGGGAGAAGCCCTTCCGAAGGCCCCGGCGATAGCCGTACTCATAATAAGGGAAGGCAGCATGGAGAAGAGCCGCGTGGTAGGCCTCTGAGCACTTATGTCGCTCAAGTGCCTCCACCCCGGCCGACTCCACCTACCCCTCGGGCTCGGCTATCCTCCCCTCTGACTCGGACAGCCTTCTCTCAGCCTCGGTCAGTGCATCCTCGGCTCCCCAGACTCGGCCCTCGAGCATCTCCCGCTCGGCCTTCCACTGCTCACCTTGCTCGACTTGAATCATACGCTCCGCCTCCAGGAGCTCATTCTTCCGGTCGACCATATGACGAGCCTGGGCCAGCTGCTCCGCGAACGACCGAGCCTCTGCTTGGCTTGACTGCACCTGAGCCCGAAGCGGGGACACCTCCCGACAGAGGTCACCAAGATCAAGGGTCAGACGCTCGACCTTCCGATCGAGCGCACCACTGGCCCACGAGAGAGCCTCCCTCTCCAACTCCAGCCCAGCATACGCGCCCACTGCCTCAGCCCCGAGCTGGGCCAAGATCGGGTTGCCTTTCATGAGTTGCTCGAAAAGCGTGGAGGGGGGACTCCTCTGAAGTTTCGCTCGTACAACCCCGGAAGCTACGGAGTGGCACCTTTGGTAAGGGAGGTCCAGACACTGAAGGCACTGGTCGAGGGGAAGGGAGCCCTCTCCGGAGCGGCCGGGATCTGGGCACCTCCCCCGAGCAACCCCGTCTCGGGGGCCCCACCGATTGGCTCGGGATGAGCAGCCCCGTCACAAACCTCCCCGACCTCGGTTGGCTGCGATTGAGTCGCTTCCCCCTGTGACCCTCCAGCCTTGACCGGCTTGGGCCGGGCTCCCTCATCCGGTGGCCGCGCTACTTTGCTCGGCACCCTAGCAGCAGCCGCTATCCCTTCGTCATATGCCCCCTCTTGCACCGCAGAAGGAGGAGGCAACAGGGGAACCTCATCAGCCGGGCAAACGGCCTCCGCCTTCCTCGCCCGTTTCTTCTCAGCAGATTGAGCCTGCATCGAAGACCGCAACAACTTCGCCACGGGATCCTTCCGCTTGACCCCCCGGCGTTCAGAAGCATCATCCCGGGCAACCCCCTTGCCCTTTTCCCGGGCGCGGGACGAGCCCTCCGAAGCTGGGAGATCGCTCAGAGCTGGTGTGTCATCCACATTGATGACCTCCAGCTCAACCGACGGTGCTTCCTCCTCCTCCTCCTCCTCAGCCGCTCGTCGCAGATCTATGCGAAGAAGAGCAAATTGAGAAGAAAAAAGCACACGCTTGAAAGAGGACAAGTTCCTGAGAACCTTACCCGTCGGCAACAGCCGTCGAGAAAGATACTCCTCAATGTTAGAAGGAGTCACCAACTCAGCAGTCCCCAGGCGATCCCGCTGAAGGATAGCAGCATCCCTCTCCACCTCCAGAGAAACCTATGTTTGCTTCGGGGGGATGTTTGGGTGAAAGTTGGGCGCCATCAGGAAATCCCAGAGCACGCCGACTGCTGATGGACCCACCCAAAAATATTGGGTCTTTCACCCCTTGTGAGAGGAATCCTTCACAGAAAGGGACACACAACTCCTTCCCCGCCTCGCCTGAATGAAGAAGAAGCCCTTCCCAGCGAAAGGATTATCCTTCAACTCAAAAAAATAGTGGAAGAGATCCAGCGAGGTGCGAACCCCTCTCTTGCCACAGAGGAAGATGAAGGAGAAGATGAGGGGTGTAAGAGTTTGATACCAACTGGACAGGAGCCAGCCGGTAGAACCAAAGCAACTCGGCAACAAAGGGATGGAGGGGCAGCCGAAAGCCGCACTTCCAGGCCAGGAGGAAAGAACAAAAGAGGCCAGAATGAGCGACCAGACTGGATTAATGAGATTCAGGTGCGACGAACTTGAATCGCCATGGCAGCCCATACCGATTCTCCAGCTGCTTCACGTCTGCCTCACCCATCTCACTACAAAGAGGTTTTGGTGGCACCAAAAAAGTCCTCGAGGCTCGTTCTCCCTCTCGGCTCTCAACCCCTGGATTTTGGTCCGCCACGGAACAGACAGAAGAGCTGGGAGAAGAAGGGGAAAGCTCTGAATCAGAGGGCTCCGGAGGAGAAGGAAGCTGACGAATCACCGCCTTAGGAATGCTCTCCTAGCTCCGATGGCCATAACGATTCTCCGCTCTTCCGAGCTGCTCTCAACAATGCAGAAGCCCCCACACATATAAAGAGAGGCAAAACCCTAAACCCCAGGGATAAAAGGACACAAAACGTGCAATGCTCAAACCCGAGGCGGCGCGGCGATCTGATCTCCCAGGGAGGGGCCTTCTCTTATTCATCATAACTGGCGTATTTTCAAGGCGAGCCGCGTCAGGTGGCCCCTATCGAAAAAAGAGATCTATACCCAACCAATGCCACAAAAAGTCCAGCCCAAACGCTACTCGTCCGAACCTAATTTTGGCTCGGGAGTAGGAGGGGGACAAGTGGAGAGGGGAAATCTCGTCGCCCGTACGGAGAGGGCAAAAGAGGTCCAACTAGACCGAATGAGGCCCAACTCCTCGAAGTGGTAGCCCCCGTGCTCGCTTAATATTAATCCCAAAAACTCACTCGGTATAAGCGCTTCCTAGGCGGCCTTCGGGTTGGGAAGTCTGAGCATCAGTTCGATCGGGAAAGCTCCCCTGGAGCCCCTTATTCCCTATCCCGACCAAGCACTCATCACTCGAGAGACCTCTCCTGGGCCAGTGCCTATCGCTCGGGATCACTGATGGAAGCTTATTGATCACGGCCGTTACGGGTCCCTTAATGGCAGGAAGCTCAAGAGGACAGGGGAAACCAAGAGTCCGCGTGCTACAAAGAGTCTGCATGAAGGACCTAACCCCCCCCTAAGACTCCTCCGCTTACAGGGATCAGTCGCACAAACATGCCACTATTTAAACAAGAACAAACCTACTATAGGGAAGGCAGGGCAAGAGCCAAAAAAACCCTGAGCAGGAACCACTTCACCTTTTGGTGGAGAGGGATCTCGCGCTCCCATCTTCCTCCTAGCTCTTCCCTTTGCATCTGAGCTCTACTATTTTTCTGACTTAGGCATCGGAGGGTCTTCCCCAGGGTTCTATCCCTGGGCACCTCTGACTCGTTTCCCTTCTTGCAGTTCACATTTCAAGGATACGTGGACATCATCTTCCCCGCTCAGGAGCAGCGTGAGATAACCCCTCTTCAGATACATACTGATAGGGATCCACAAGCGCGCAAGGACTTAAGCCCCAAGGCTTCCGGCAAGAACGCGAGGAGCAAAGCGTGTCTTGGGTGGCTTGTTGATCGGCTCGTATACGCAGATGGTATGTCAAATGTACTCCCCTCACATAGCTCTAGCCATCTCACTCAAGTCCATCGAGCGCATGAGGCGTTATGATAACGGCGATCACACCCGCACATTGGGTCCGCCCGCATATGACACGTTATAATAACAACGCGTACGCCATAATGCCGGATTTGCTCCCGCCATGGGACCACGTGCCCGCTGCTCGCCCCAAGCCGGCCACTGACGGTCCAGATCGCTAACCCGAGTTAGCCGGACCCTAGCCCGGAAGTAACATTCTCGGGACCGGCCCTAACTCTCCGGCATGAAGACACTTGCCTTCTGGGACCCGTACCCGACTACTCATCTTGAGCCACATCCGGCCTCCCTCCAGCGCCAGCCAGTGTCCGTCTCTGCCATCCAGTCTAGCCCTCCCTCGGCGATTCGGGCACGTCCCTAGTTCCTTGCTGAGAGCCTCTGTAAAAACACGCGGATAATCTGCTTTATCCTACAACGACCCGGGGACTGGCCCACGTGTCGAAATTGTCCCGGGGCTTGCACCAGATGTACTTCGACCCTTTTTGGCTCGCTTGTAAAGCCCATGTGGCACCTATAAAGCATGAAACCAGTTGAATATACATGCCCATACCTGGGTCCCAATTTCTTACCCGCACCAGCCAGTGTGCAACCAGTCTCCCGGGCCCCAATTTACTAACCCCTCCAGTCAAGCACAACAGTCACCCTACAGCTGCAGGATGTACCCGGTCCCCTGTCCTTGGCTTCAAAAATATCCAGGCTCTTCTTCAACACAGAACAAAGGTGTTCGGATTCAATCCGATGTAAATAAACACCAGCTACTTACGATCGGTGGATAAAGACGTCCCCGTACATGAATCCCCACAATTACCTGCACACTCGCACCTGTGGAACCTCCCTTCTCTCCACGTGTCGCCGATATCCTGTGCACACGTGCCGCGTCCTGGTGACGCTTCCCCAGTCAAAATTTGGTTCCATAGGTGATTGTCGAGAAATTGACTGGCATGCCCGCATCCTGTCCGGTCACCCTGTCATCCAGCCCCCTTGGTCTCATTCATCCCGAATGAGTAACCACTCAGCTCTCGCAGGCCACTATTACCATTCACTAACTCCCGGAAACCTCTCGTGCAAGTTTACGCCTCTCGACTTTCCGCAAAAGGTGAGTGTACGGTACTACCGTGTGAGATATACGGCTGCAAAGGAAAATGCCTCGAATACAACATAAATCCTCCCCATTGTTTTCTTTGTCGCTTTATTTCCCCTTCTCGCCGTAGTCACCGACTCCACATTTTTCGGTTGTAACAACCCTGATTTCTTTTTAAAACAATAAGTTAAGTTAATTAAATATATCCCTTAGGTCAAATATTCGACTAATTTATAAAAATATAGAAAAATTATATTCTTAGGGAAGACGAAATGCTTAATGATATTGATAACTGGGCCGACCCCAAAAGAAAATTTAACCAAGCTCGAATTAAGGATTTTAGGCTAACTCAGAGTTTTGGGTAGATCAAGCTTAATCGGTCCAATTCCAACTCAAATCGAACCCAAATGCGCTCATTCCTGACCCAAATCGAAGGCCCACGATAGGAGCCCATTTCCCCTCAAGAATCTCGCGAAAACCCTAACCATGGCGGCTCAATTTTGAGGAAGAGGCGACGCGACCTGGTCAAGCGTGAATATCATGTGCGTTCGAATTCACGGCTCTCTTCGACCCATATCTCGATCTTAGATTCAACCCTAGCTCTATAAAAAGAAGCCTAATGCTACCTAGAATCCTCATTTGCTGAGACGGCCGAAGACGTGAGCGATCGAGGGCGGGAATGTCGAGTCTAGGCGAAGGTTTCGTTTAGGGTTCTGGCGAGGTCGACTTCCTTTCTTGTGATTAAAGGTAGGTTTCTCTCAGGCTGAGCCAATAATAGAATATGCCAGCTTGTTCGTCATCCTGTCCTCTTTCATTTGATACTTGTTTGCCTAATTTTAGTATACCATGTCGATCGAATTTCTTAGTTTACTTGGAGGTATACCTGTTAGGTTGCCTTCACTTTAAGCTCGTCTTATGCTGGTTTATCTTAGCCTAAACTCAAATCAAAGCATGCTATCTTATTTGTCTTTGAATGCTCTTTGCAACTGTACCATTTTGCCTAAATTTTGTTCAGTATATTGCTCACAATCGCCATTTTAATCAAGGTCTGTCGGGGTTCGTCGTCGGTGAATCTCGATGTTAAAAACTGTCGCACCAGTGACCGCTTGATGAAGAAACGGTCACGCGATAGACCGTCTTTCTCTCCCCAATTTAAAAAAATATATATATTATTTTAATTGACACGTACGATATATAAGACGCCTCCACGCATATTAATTAGTTTAATAATTATGAGATATTATTGACCCACCCAAGTAGTCTAACGCCTTCTCTTAGGCGCGTCCAGACTCATAGACGCGTTCATGACTCAATTTTAAATAATAATAATAATAATAAATATATTACTTTAGTGGTCTTCCAGAGACAGTTAGACGCTAGTTGCGGCCTGCAGAAGACCGTTTTTCTCTTGTTTTCCTGCATAAAAATGGATCATTTCTCTGCATATTAGGCTATATTTATGATGTCATATTGCTCGCTGCTGAGGCTAAAACACTACAGAACACGACCATTTAGGTTGATGGAATTGTCAAGTTTGAATTTTGATAATTGGAGAAAAATGTAGAAATAAATGGTGAAATCATGGTTTAACTTGTAAAATTTTTGGTCATATCCTTTAATTGTTGTTCATAGCTTGTTATCTTCTTAAGATTGTTTGAAGGTCATGCCACTCCGGTGGTCTCGACTTACCGCTACACTCGTTTTTCACGGATTTGTAAGTCATAAATTCTTGGGCATCGAATACCTCTCCGTCGAATATTCCTTCCGCCGGACTAGGTGTTCATGTTCTGAGGCCTCCGTAAGACTCCGCGAGCCTAGGATTCCCACTAGGACGTGATGGAGGCACCACCCACGACTCTCTCTGGCTCGGGTCGTCCACACACCCCGGAGTTGTTTGAACTCGGGCTTCACTCTATGTGGGCCCAATTATCCATTTTGAGCTTTCTATTTGAGTCATTTGATGTATTCTCCCTTTTATTCGAGTCATTTCCCTTGGTCTTTGATTTATTTTCCTAAGTTTGAGTGTAATTAGGTTGATTAGATTAGCTATTGGGCCCAATTCAGTGGGCTAGGCCCAAGAGCGCCCCCTCACCCCCTCGGTTATTTGTCATTGTACCAAAAGTCATGGGCTTATTGTAAAATGTGGGTTGCCTATATATATGACCCCATTCCCCCCATTTGATATCATTGAAAGTTGCCATTTTGTGAGTTCAAAATTCAAGTTTCTTGTGGAGAGAATCTATTAGTGGGGTGCGAATCCCTAGGGAGACAATCCCACCCCTCTCTTTCTCTTTCCCCCCTTCCCCAAATTCAAATCTTACCTCTCTCCTACACATCATCCTCCACCCAAGCTTCCACCTCCACTACTTTTCCACTCCCCAAGGTGCCATCATTCCCCTCCCACCAAATGTCTCCCCTCCCTAGGAGAATCTTGGTCTTCCCAACACAATCCTCCCTCTTCCCCGTGCAATCTTCCAACTCCCAAGGGAAGATTTGAATTATTTTCCCTCCACTCCCTCATCCTCCAAACCTTGGACCACCCCAAATAGGGAAATCACCATCCCTCTCCCTCTCCCTACTAGTCCCAAATTCGTATCTCTCTCTCTCACCACCTGCTAGACCACCTTCTTGCCCCCATTCTCTCCCTCACTCACCTTGGTTTGCCCCCTCCAAGACCCCCTAACAGCCTAGGGTTGCCTCCACACCCATCCACCCTCTTTCCCCTCCCATTTACCTCATCTCCCACCTTTCATCTCCAACCAGCACTTCTTAGTTCGCAGGCAGCAGAGGACGCCAGCATCTTGTAGATCCGGCTACGACATCATCCCAGCGTCTCTGGAGGCTCAAGTAGTACCATTGGAAGTGTCTACCTGTCTTCTTCGCGACGGTGGTGGTCTCGTCCCATTCTGAGTTTGTGGCTGCCCGGGGGAGGCGATCCTCCACGACTGCGCATCTGCTTCCTGACAGCCAACCTGAAGCCAGTTGCCGAGGCCCCCACGGCCAACTTCTTGAAGCTTTGAAGACGGGCCTTGGCTGGGAGTTTCTACACGGAGTCTACTTCCAGTACCATGAAGCGGAACCCCGTTTGGCATCTGGAGCAGTGTTTTCTCATTTTCCACCCTCAGGTGCGCAGTTCTGTCCCCTCTGGGACTGAGCCGACCCCTGTCCACTGTTTGAGTTCTCTCGAGCTGCTCCGACATCATTTGGCATTCCCGTGGGTCAAGTTTCGAAGAAGACTTGACAACGGTTCCAATGACTTCAGCCATTTCAAAGAAGACTTGACAACGGTTCGAGGAACTGTTCGATTCGAGTCAGAACTTAGGGACCCTGTTTGAAGTCTCACCCCGACCGACACTGACGACCAGAGAAATAAAAAAAATTCAGGCGTCATCCAGATCCAGCTACGACGATTTTCCTACTGGTCTCATCATCGGCAAAATTCAGGAGCGGCCGCAACAGCGTCATCTTCAACCATCTGTTCCTTGTTCCAGAGAGCAGGCAGAACCGGCGTCGTCCATCCGTTCGACTTCCAATTCAATTTTTCCCCTCCTAACCTGGCCGGCTTAAAGCCCCTCCCTGTGGGAGGTAGTGTTTGAGTGTATGAATGACCTCCCCTCCCCTTGTTCCACCCCCTTGCATGGGGAAGCTACTCCGGCGCAGCGTGTGGGGAACCACGCTTCCCCGCTCGCCCACGTCTCCGAGCGAGACCGATTTCTTCAAACCGGTCGAGTAAGTGTTCTAACCTTGCTTCCCTTAGTGCTTGTCCTTTCAATATTTTCTCTTAGCTTCGCTGGCCGTGAGAGTGAGTGCTCGGTCTCTCAAGCTCCGTCGCTTCGAGTGACCACCGTGGGGAAGAGTGTAATCGGTGCCCTCGGCACAACGTCGGCTCCATTGGATTGGGCCTCCATACCCTTGGGAACAAACCTTGGCCTTGCTGGCCCTCTACCAGTAAGGGCCCAGCCCTCACATCCTCCACTTGGTATTGCCAAGTTACCCCGGGTTTGGGTGAGTGTCGGGTGAGCGGCCACCGATTTCAGTCCGTTATCATTGCGAATTGTGCTTGTTTGTTGGAGTCCAAGGGCGTGTCACATCAATTGGTATCAGAGCAAGTTTAGACTTGTCTCTACTAAGTCTAAGTCCTAGGACCATTGCATTGTGTTGTCCATCCATTAAGTCTTTCCCCTCCCTTGCATATCCACCCGTAGTGGAGCCATGTATCGACCCGATCCATCCTCTTTGGTTCCCCCCATAGATCCCAATCCCCAACTCAATCAAGATGCCCGTAGGGAGGAACCCCAAGGTCAAATGGACCGGGTGGATGCCACCCTTGCCACCACCTTGCCCAACTAGAGTCCCTTTCCACTCGGCTTGCTCGGCTAGAAGAGCATGTGCCCCACCCAAGGAACAATGGTCCAAGAGCCCACCTCCACATGCTGAAATTGATAGGGAGGATAGGAATGTTGACCCCTACCATGACTATGAGAGGCCTCGCCACCACCAACCTAATGAAAGACGTCCACGGGACGACCACCCAAGGAACAATGGTCCAAGAGCCCACCCTCCACATGCGAAAATTGATAGGGAGAATAGGAATGTCGACCCCTACCATGACTATGAGAGGCATCGCCACCACCAACATAATGAAAGGCATCCACGGGACGACCCGGACGACCCTCTCTTAAGGATGATCAAGGTAGAAGCCCTAAACTTTGACGGTTCCCATGAACCAAGTGCCCACTTAAAATGGGAGACCACCATGGACCAATACTTTGAAAGGTACCCTATGTCCGACCCAAGGAGAGTGAGGTTGGCCAAGATGCACCTCACCAAATTAGCCAAGACTTATTGGCTAAACCAAGAGGGGTTAAGGAGGGTTAGGCGGGAAGAGCCTATTGACACTTGGGAAGGTATGAAGAACCAACTTAGAAGCAAGTACCTACCCCTATCCTACCACCAAATGCTCTTAGATGAGTGGCAAAATCTCACCCAAGAAGGGAAGACCGTGGTTGAATACATTGAGAAATTTGACTCCTATCTTTTGAAATGTGGAGTTCATGAGGACCCGGCTGTCACCTTATCCCGATTTAGGAATGGGCTCCAAAATCACATCAAGAGGGAACTTTTCATGAGAGATGTCGACAACCTTGAACAAGCCTACCAAATAGCTCGGGATGTTGAGCGATTCTCTAGAATCCCTAGGTCTGCCCCTCCCCGACCGACCGACCCCAAAACCATGGGGCTCCGAACCACCCCGCCCCCCTATGAAGGCTCCTAGCCCAAGTGGGAATGCCACAATACGGCCTTACTATCCCCCTCCCACCACCACTCCAAACAAGGCCACCCCTAGTCACCCTCCTCCATGGAGGGAAGAGAGTTCCAAAGGCCCAAATGTAGGAGGTACCACCTCGGGTAGTGGGCGTCAACAGTGCTATAGATGTCAAGGATTTGGACACTTCGCGGGGCAATGCCCATCCAAGGGGTTGTCTAGTTTTCTAGTGGAGGAAGAAGCTTCCCCACCCCAAGGGGAACTTGAGAGCACGATTGAGGTCCATGAAGCCTCACTAGATTAGGAGGAAGAGTACGAAGCCCAGTACCATGAGTCGGGTCTAGACTACACCATGACATCTACCGACACCCATCTAGGAGTGATTAGATGTACCCTTACCAAACCCCAAGAGGAGGATTGGTGTCAAACCTCAATCTTTCACACCTTTGTTAAGGTAGGAGGTCATGTGAGAAAAGTGATCTAGATAGTGGGAGTTGTGTCAATGCCGTGTCCCCCGACACCGTAAAGCTTCTTGGGCTTACTACCACTCCCCACCCAAGTCGTTATCGGGTCTCATGGATCAACAACAACTCCATCCCGGTCAACACCCGCTGCCTTGTGCCCCTCACCTTCTCTTCCTACCATGGCCAAATATGGTGTGGCGTCATTCCCATGGAAGTAGGTAGCATCATACTAGGGAGACCTTGGCTTTATGATGTGGATGCCACAATTTTGGGTAGGACCAATACATGCACCTTTGAGCATGAGGGAAAGACCATCCGTCTTAATCCCTCCAACATAATCCCTTACCCAAAGTCCCGACCGAGGTGAGACTTCGGGGTTGACCAAGGGCCTTCATCTCATCACCAAAAGAGAGCTTGAGGAGGAAATAGCTCAAGGGGTACCTTTATGTGCAGTGGTCATTTGTCTAGGAGAGCCCACTCCCTTCAACCCCCATCCCATAGAAATCCGGCATCTCCTAGACGAATTTCATGATGTGTTCCCGGAGGAACACCCGGACCAACTCCCTCCCATGCGTGATGTGCAACATGCAATTGATCTAGTTCCGGGAGCCACCCTTCCCAACCTTCCTCATTACCGCCTCAATCCCACGGAACATGCCGAACTTCGGAGGCAAATAGAGGAACTCATTAGGAAGGGCTTCATCCGCATTAGCGAAAGCCCATGTGCCGTACCGGCCCTTCTCACTCCCAAGAAGGATGGGTCATGGCGGATGTGTCTGGATAGTCGGGCCATTAATAAGATCACTGTCAAGTATAGGTTCCCCATCCCTACGCTTGATGACATGCTTGACATGCTAGCTGGAGCCACTATCTTCTCCAAGATTGACCTTAAGAGTGGCTATCACCAAGTTAGGATTAGGCCCGGAGATGAGTGGAAAACGGCCTTCAAGACCAAGGATGGCTTGTTTGAATGGTTGGTCATGCCTTTTGGGCTCTCAAATGCCCCAAGTACTTTCATGCGTCTCATGACATAGGTCCTTAGGCCTTTCATTGGGGTCTTTCTAGTGGTCTACTTTGATGACATCCTCATATATAGTCAATCCGAAGAGGCCCACCTCGATCACCTTAGGCAAGTTTGCACCATCCTTCGACATGAGAGTATATTTGCCAACCTAGGCAAGTGTCACTTCATGACCACATCCATCACCTTCCTAGGATTTGTGGTATCTACCAAAGGTGTCTCCATGGACCCCGAGAAGGTCCAAGCTATTCTTGATTGGCCGGAACCCTACAACCTTCATGAGGTCCGAAGTTTCCATGGGTTTGCCATATTCTATAGGAGGTTTATTTGAGGATTTAGCACCATCACCGCCCCTATCACTGATTATCTCAAAAAGGGGACTTTTCTGTGGACCAAACCAGCATCCAAAGCCTTTCAAGAGCTTAAGGAGAAGATGACCCAAGCCCCAGTCCTATGCCTACCCGATTTCTCTAAGGTCTTTGAAGTCACATGTGACACATCCGGGATAGGAATAGAAGGGATCCTTAGTCAAGAGGGTCACCCAGTGGCCTTCTTCAGTGAGAAGCTATGTGATGCTAGGACACGGTACTCTACTTATGACAAAGAGTTCTATGCCGTGATTCAGTCCCTCCGACATTGGAGGCACTATTTGTTGCCCAAAGAATTTGTCATCTTTTCCGATCATGAGGCCCTCAAATACCTCAACTCCCAACAAAAGTTGAATGCCCTACATGCCCGTTGGGTTGAGTACATCCAATCCTACACCTTTGTCATCAAACACAAAGCGGGAAGTGAGAATCGAGCGGCGGATGCCCTTAGTAGGAGAGTCTATTTGTTGTCCATTATCCAAGTGGAGGTCACTGGATTTGAGAGGCTCAAGGATGAGTACCCTGGCTGCCCCGACTTTAGGCACATCTATAGCACCTTGACCACCCATTCTAGCAGGGAACATGAGGGTTTCATCTTGGAGGATGGGTTCCTCTTCAAGGGGCCAAAGCTTTACATACCACGGACCTCACTCCGTGATTTTTTGATTTGGGAGTTACATGCAGGGGGGCTAGCTGGCCATTTTGGGGTTCATAAGACCATTGCTCTAATTGAGGGTCAATTCTTTTGGCCAAGTCCCAAGAGAGACGTGGCTAAGATTGTGGGCCAATGCCACACATGTGCTTCGGGCAAACAAGTGAAGCAAATCACCGACCTTTATACCCCTCTCCCCAACCCCGATCGTCCATGGCAAGACTTAAGAATGGACTTTGTGTTAGGCCTACTTAGGACTCAAAGGAAACATGATTCGATCTTTGTGGTAGTTGACCGATTCTCTAAGATGGCCCACTTCATACCATGCTCCAAAACCTCCGATGCCTCCCGTGTGGCCCGATTGTTCTTTGATGAGGTTGTTCGCCTCCATGGGTTAACCAAGACCATAGTCTCCGATAGGGATGTCAAGTTCACCAGCTACTTTTGGAAGACCCTTTGGCACTTGATGGGTACCCTCCTCAAATTCTCCGCGGCCTACCACCCTCAAACTGATGGCCAAACCGAAGTTGTCAATCGGAGTCTAGGGAACCTCCTTAGGTGTCGTGTTGAGGATCGTCTGAGGAATTGGGATCTCATTCTACCTCAGGCTGAATTTGCATACAACGGTTAACAAGTCCATAGGGATGAGTCCATGCGAGGCTGTACATGGGTACAAGCCAAGGAAACCCTCTGACCTCATTCCCCTTCCCCAGCATGCTAGAGTGTCTATTTCGGCTGAGTCATTTGCCCAACACATTAGGGAGTTGCATGAAGAAATTCGCAAGCACATCAGCAAGAAGAATGAGACTTATAAGAGGCAGGCTGACTCTCATCGGCGCCACCAAGAATTCCATGTGGGTGACTTTGTGATGGTGAGGACGGAGAGGCTCTCCCCGGGAGCCACCTCCAAATTGAGGCCTCGTGGGGCTCGTCCCTTCCCGATTCTGAGACGCATTGGCACTAATGCATAGGAGTTAGATCTTCCCGAGGAGTACGGAGTAAGCCCCACATTCAACGTGACCGACCTAGTGCCATATAAGGGTCCCACGGTGGTACTTAGTGAGGATATTGAGCCTACTCTCCCCATTGAGAGAGCACCCACCCGTGAGAAGAGTCCGCTAGCCCGGAGAGCCCAACGTGAGCGAATTGAGCGAATATTGGATGAACAGGTCACTGCCACCAGAAGCAAGGTGTACGAGCGCTATCTCGTCAGGTGGAAGGATCGGCCTCCTTCGAAGGATTCATGGGTGAGTCGGGAAGATCTCCAGCGGCTGGATCCCGACCTTCTGGTGCAGTATCACAGCAGGATGGACCCCTACTCGACGGAGTCGAGCTCTTCGCAGCCCAGGGGATTTGATGGAGGCATCACACACTCCCTCTGGCTCGGGTCGTTCACACACCCCGGAGTTGTTTGAACTCGGGCTTCACTCTATGTCGGCCCAATTATCCATTTTTATCTTTCTATTTGAGTTATTTGATGTATTTTCCCTTTTATTCGAGTCATTTCCCTAGGTCTTTGATTTATTTTCCTATGTTTGAGTGTCATTAAGTTGATTAGATTAGTTATTGGGCCCAATTCAGTGGGCTAGGCACAAGAGCGCCCCCTCACCCCCTTGGTTATTTGTCATTGTACCAAAAGTCATGGGCTTATTGTAAGATGTGGGTTGCCTATATATAGGACCCCATTCCCCCCATTTGATATCAATGAAAGTTGCCATTTTGTGAGTTCAAAATTCAAGTTTCTTGTGGAGAGAATCCATTAGTGGGGTGAGAATCCCTAGGGAGAGAATCCCACCCCTCTCTTTCTCTTTCCCCCCCTTACCCAAATTCAAATCTCACCTCTCTCCTCCACCTCATTCTCCACCCAAGCTTCCACCTCCACTACTTTTCCCCTCCCCTAGGTGCCATCATTCCCCTCCCACCAAATCCCACCAAATGTCTACCCTCCCTAGGAGAATCTTGGTCTTCCTAACACAATCCTCCCTCTTCCCCATACAATCTTCCAACTCCCAAGGGAAGATTTGAATTATTTTCCCTCCACTCCCTCATCCCTCAAACCTTGGACCACCCCAAATAGGGAAATCACCATCCCTCTCCCTCTCCCTACTAGTCCCAAATTCGTATCTCTCTCTCTCACCACCTGCTAGACCACCTTCCTGCCCCCATTCTCTCCCTCACTCACCTTGGTTTGCCCCCTCGAAGACCCCCTAACAGCCTAGGGTTGCCTCCACACCCATCCACTATCTTTCCCCTCCCATTTACCTCATCTCCCACCTTTCATCTCCAACCAGCACTTCTTAGTTCGCAGGCAGCAGAGGACCAGCATCTTGCAGATCCAGCCACGACGTCATCCCAGCATCTCTGGAGGCTCAAGTGGTACCATTGGAAGCGTCTCCCTGTCTTCTTCACGACGGTGGTGGTCTCATCCCATTCTGAGTTCGTGGCTGCCCGGGGAGGCGATCTTCCACGACTACGCATCTGCTTCCTGACAGCCAACCTGAAGCCAGTTGGACCCCACGGCCAACTTCTTGAAGCTTTGAAGACGGGCCTTGGCTGGGAGTTTCTACACAGAGTCTACTTCCAATATCAAGAAGCGGAACCCCGTTCGGCATCCGGAGCTGTGTTTTCTAATTTTCCACCCTCAGGTGCGCTGTTCTGTCCCCTCTGGGACTGAGCCGACCCCTGTCCACTGTTTAAGTTCTCCCGAGCTGCTCCAACATCATCTAGCATTCCCGTGGGTCACATTTCAAAGAAGACTCGACAACAGTTCCAACAACTTCAGCCACACTCGATTCAGAGTTCGGGAGCGCTCGTGGCGATCTATTCTTCCTGATGCTGAGGTGCTTCTGCCGCCAGAGTCAGAACTTCAGGGCGCTGTTTGCAGTCTGACCCCGATCGACACCAACAACCAAAGAAATCAACAAAACTCAGGCGTCATCCAGATCCAGCTACGACGATTTTCCAACTGGTCTCATCATCGGAAAAATTCAGGAGCGGCCGCAGCAGCATCATCTTCAACCATCTGTTCCTCGTTCCAGAGAGCAGGTAGAACCGGCGCCGTCCATCCGTTCAACTTCCAATTCAGTTTTTGCCCTCCCCGCCTAGCCGGCTTAAAGCCCGTCCCTGTGGGAGGTAGTGTTTGAGTGTATGAATGACCTCCCCTCCCCTTGTTCCACCCCCTTGCATGGGGAGTAGTGTTGTAAATTTTTAAAACAGGGTCAAGCTACTCCGGCGCAGCGTGTGGGGAACCACGCTTCCCCGCTCGCCCACGTCTCCGAGCGAGACCGATTTCTTCAAACCGGTCGAGTAAGTGTTCTAACCTTGCTTCCCTTAGTGCTTGTCCTTTCAATATTTGCTCTTAGCTCCGCTGGCCGTGAGAGTGAGTGCTCGGTCTCTCAAGCTCTGTCGCTTCGAGTGATCACCGTGGGGAAGAGTGTAACCGGTGCCCTCGGCACAACGTCGGCTCCATTGGATTGGGCCTCCATATCCTTGGGAATAAACCTTGGCCTTGTTGGCCCTCTACCAGTAAGGGCCCAGCCCTCACATCCTCCACTTGGTATTGTCAAGTTACCCCGGGTTTGGGTGAGTGTCGGGTGAGCGGCCGCCGATTTCAGTCCGTTATCATTGCGAATTGTGCTTGTTTGTTAGAGTCCAAGGGCGTGTCACATCAGGACGTCAAGCATGTTGTACCACCAAGACCTGAACCCATTGAAAGTCTATTTTGGTAGAACGAGACCCTGTCGAAGTTCTGTCAAAATTTTGTCAGATTATGAAAATGGTCCTTCCAGGACCGCCATTTATTGGTTGCGGTCTTAACTACACCGTCTTATTTTCGAGCCATGTGGCCAAATTTTGACGCGTCCTGTGTCCCCGACGCCTTCATTTAAACGCGTCCGGTCCCTCAGATGCGTTCATTATTAGGACCAACTTGGTTTAGCCGGTTTAGTCTCACCCTTTCTGGCAGCGATCTCCCTATGACCGTCTAGTTATAGGGGCGGTCCATGGCCGACCGTCTCATCTCCCTGCAACCCAAAATTTCATATTTTCCGTGATTTTGTGTGTCAACCCAATCCAGCCGCTTCTGGCTGTCATACCTCTAATGTTGGCCTCTCTTTAGGTCAATTATGGGAATCATAATTCCATAAGCCCTCTTTTTTTTAAGTCATTTTTTAAAAATGACTCATTCCTTCAATTATGAACTCTCACAAGAAATCTATACTCCTACATGAGAATGCCTTGATTACATGGTTTAACCTTGGAACTCTGGGCCATTTATATAAGTGGATGTCTAGATTGGGATCTATGATCCAATCCCCCTTCAATGCCAACGCATCATAAGGGCCCGGTCTGGTCCTAGGAGGAGCGTCCGAAAGTACATGTGCCCCAGGGAGTTTGTAATGACAAGGTGTGGCATTGTACCAAAGTGCATGACTAGCGTGTCAGTCTACGATATTTTCTTGCGCGACATGACATGCATACTTGATATGACCAATTCACATGGAAACTTTACATGAAACCTCGTGAAAAATTCTTCTTATACTTGCACTTGTTCTTAAATGCCATCTATCTTTTCCTTCTCCTATCTGTCATTTTTCACCTATTTATATGTTTATTATGGTTCTTTTGTTGCATTGTTATACATGATGAAATGATTAATCACTTAAACTATGCCTGATGATAGAGATATAAAATCCTACTGAGCTCTCGCTCACTCAGTTTTTCCCCAGCTTTTCAAGTAGCTCGGATGAGGAGACACAAACGGATGGGAACGGGCAAGCGTGATGGTGGGAGCAAGTCAGTTAGCGTCAGTCGTGTCTGGATAGGGGGATTTCTGTAGCCCATCTAAGAGCAGCCGAACTAGGTCCACCAGGACCAAACGAGGCCCAGCTCATCTAAGTGACAGCCCCGCAGGGCCCACTTAGACTAAAAAGCCCAATAAGATCACTCGGGATCAAACCCTTCCTCGGCGGCCCTTAGGCTCGGAAGGCCCGAGTGTCGGTCAGGACGGAGGAAGACCCACGCCCGATCTATCCTCTCGCCGGGATATAAGCTAGCGCTCAGCACCCCCTCCGATCGATTCTCATCCGAGCTATGCCTATCACCCGGATAGGGTTGGCACTCTTCACGCTTAGGATGACCGACGATTTGCTTATCCACACTGCCGTTGAGAGATCTTTATGAGTAAGAGTTTATGAAGATATGTGACCCATAACCCCTCAAGGTTATATAGATCCCACGATGAGGATGTAAAGGGCCCACGTTGAGGACGTAACTCCCGCCTAAAACTCCTCAGCTTACGGGACTCATGAGGCCAGCACACTATTTAAACCTGGAACTCCCTCCAGCGAGAGGTAAGGTCAACACATGCATAAGATTCCCTGAGCAGGAATAACTTCACCACCTTGGTGTGGAGGGATCTCGCGCCTCTCTTTTTCTCCTCCCTTCATAGCTTCCACCATTGCTCTACTGACTTAGGCATCGGAGGGTTTACCCCTGGGAACCATTCCTGGGCCCCCTGATCTGTTTCCCCTCCTTGCAGTTCACTATTCGGTGATCATCCCCCCAGCTCAGGACCAGCGCCAGATCACGCCTCTTCATCTGGCGCCGTCTGTGGGAAACGATCAAAGAGCCAGTATGGTGCGAAGAAGTTCAGGGAGGAGGTCCACCGACGATAGGGGAATGGCCATGGTGGCGGCGGGAGAAGGCCCCTCCCAGGCCTCACAAAACCCTCCCTCCAACACCAACACCCCAGCCGACGGACCACCCCTTCCTCCCGCGGCGGTAGGGCTGCCACTCGACGGGGGCACTGACGCTTTCCAAGCCCTCAACGTGAAACTGGACATCCTCGTGGAACTCATGAGGACCCAGGCAGCCAGGGAAGGAAGGTCACGTACCCCTCCGGAGAGCCCTCCCCCCGAGAACGCATCCCAGCACACTGTCGGAGGCCGGTTCACCCTCCGACGCCGACAGATTATCCGTAACAGGTCAGGAGGACCTTCACAAGCCCCTCCCCCGAAGCAAGAGGCCTCCTCCATGCTGAAAAGGGGAAAACCTGGGGCACGTCGTCCAAACCCAGAGACCGAAGCCCCCAGGGAGTGCCCAGGAAGTCCCCCCACCCCCACAACACAGCGACAGCTAGAGTTATCCCTCCAACAGCGACAGCTAGAGGCGTTTGACAGAACAGGAGCGCGCCCTACGCGCCTTGCAAAATGTCTCTCCGGCGGAGGACGAGGAGAAATCCCCGTTCTCCAATTACATCTTGAAGGCAGAGGTACCTCCCAGAACCTTCATTCTGACCTTCAAGTCCTATGACAACCAAGGCGACCCGGCCGACCACTTCGACAGCTTCGACGCCCTGATGACCCTTCACGGAGCGTCCGACGTCATCAAGTGCCGAGCCTTTGTGACCACTTTGGTCCAAGGTGCCCAAGCAAGGATCCGGGCCCTCGCCCCCAGATCCATCCAGGATTTCAAGCAATTCGGGCGAGTATTCAAGGAGAGTTTCATCGGTAGCGGCCTCCCAAGGTCGGTAGCGGGGCTATTGGCTCTCAATCAGGCGCAAGGAGAGAAACTCTTGGCTTACATCAACCGATTCAAGTCGGAAGTCCTGAGAATCCCCCGCCTGGATGTAGCCTCGGCCATAACCGCGCTGACCGGGGGCACCCGGGACGAGAACCTCCACCGGGAACTCGTCCTCCACCCTCCCTCGACCCTTGCCGTGCTAGTGACTCTGGCTTTGCGCCATGCCGAGTGCGAAGAAGTACTCAGCGCATGCCGAGGTGCAACCGGCTCGGGTCGGGAGGGGGACAAGAAGCAGGCACCCGAGCCAAGCTCAGGTCCAGGAAAAAGGCGGAACCGAGACGAGGAACACAAGGAACCATCCCAGAAGTACGAGTGGTACACTCCCCTAACCGCTCCGGTGTACGAGATATATGAAGACATCAAAGGCTCGGGCCTTCTCCGCCAACCCGAGCCAATGAGGTCGAAAAACCGCAATCGCAGCAAGTATTGCCTGTTCTACAGCGACCACGGGCATCACACCGGCAATTGCCACCAGCTCCAGGATGAGATCGAGCGCCTTGTCCGCCAGGGACACCTATCCCGGTTCGTGGCCGGGCGTGAGGAAGACCGAGGCACCCCAGAGGAAATCAACAGCGCCCCTCACGGGGTCCACATCAATGTCATGGCCGGAGGAGCTGCATCAGGAGGGGACAGTAGCCGAGGAAGGAAGCGTCATGCTGAGCGGGCGAGCCGAGCCGTCGAGCCTCCCAAGGCCCCGCCAAGTGAGCCCCAGGTCATAGTCTTCTCCGACCAAGACCTGGAAGGGCTGACCACCCCGCATCACGACACCCTAGTCATGTCGGCCATAATAAACGATTGTAACGTAGACATGATTCTAGTCGACAATGGAAGTGCCCAAAATGTATTATCTTACGAATATTTTCTTAAGATGGGGGAGAATCCGTCTAAACTTCGCCCGATCCGAACCCCCCTTTGCGGGTTCAATGGACAGGCCACTTATCCCGAGGGAGCCCTAAGCCTGCCGGTTACTCTCGGCACCCCACCCAAAACCGTTACGGTCATGGTGGACTTCATAGTCATCAAGGGTATGATAGCATACAATGCGATCTTCGGCCGAGGAATCCTTAGCCGAACGAAAGCGGTGCCTCTACCTATCACCAAAAGATGAAGTTCCCCACCAAAAATGGGATGGGAGAAGTCCGAGGTAACCAGGTGAAGGCCAGAATGTGCTATAATATCTCAGTTGAAGCCACAAGGCCGGATGGGAAGAACAAGGGTCCCTGGGAAGTCGAGTAAAAACCCACAACCTCCGAGCCTGGAGGCGAGTTTGCTAACGGTTTTCCTAAACGACGACCCGACCCTAGGAGTAAAGATTGGAGCCGACCTACCATCTGAGGTTCAACAGCAATACAAAGAGTTTCTTTCCGTGTACACCCGAGTCTTTGCATGCTCTGATGATCAACTCCCCGGAATACCGGAGGAGACGGTGATGCATAAGCTCAACCTTGACCCGACCGTGAAGCCCGTACAACAACGCAGAAGGAAGCACGCGCCAGAGAAGTAGGTGATCATCAAGGAGCAAGTCACCAAGGCGCAAAAGACTGATCTTTTTAGACCGGTCATGTACCCGACATGGCTGGTTAATGTCTTCCTGGTGCCAAAAGCTTCGGGAAAGTGGCGAATGTGCATGGACATCACCGACTTGAACAAGGCTACACCAAAGGACTACTATCCATTACCGAGCATCGACCAACTGGTTGATTCAACCTCGGGCAACGAGATACTCAGTTTTCTGGACGCCTATTCAGGTTACCACCAGATCAGAATGGATCCAGAAGACATCGAGAAGACCGCCTTCATCACCAACTTCGGCGTATACTGCTACACCCGGATGCCTTTCAGGTTGAAGAATGCTGGAGCCACATACCAGAGGCTGGTCAATGATATGTTCGAAGGACAACTCGGCCGGAACGTTGAGGCCAATATTGACGACATACTCGTCAAGACCCCCAACGCAGAGGACCTTCAACACCCTCCTGAGGTATAATATGAAGCTCAATCCCACCAAGTGCGCCTTCGGAGTAAGATCCGAGAAATTCCTGGGTTTCTTAGTCACCCAGCGTGGGATCGAGGCCAACCCCGATGAGGTCTAGGCCATCCTGGACATGCGCCCACCCACCTGCATCAAAGACGTTCAACGCCTTACTGGGCGCATTCCCGCGCTCAGCAGATTCCTGTCCTATGCGGCCGAATGATGCCTACCCTTCTTCAAGCGGTTGAGGGGGTCCAAAATGGCATCTGCTATGTTCGTGTGGGACGAGGAATGCCAAAGGGCGTTCGCCGAGCTTAAGGAGTTCCTAGCTTCGCCCCCGGTGCTTTCCAAGCCTGTCCCAGGTGAAGCTTTGTATCTCTATCTCTCAACAACTCCATCTACAGTTAGCTCGGTCCTGGTCAGAAATGACTCGGGTGTCGAGAGACCGGTTTACTACACCAGCAAGGTGCTCAACGAGGCTGAAAGAAGGAACCCCGCAACCGAGAAACTCATGCTAGCGTTGGTTACCTCGGCCAAGCGCCTCCGACCCTATTTCCAAGGGCACTCCATCACCGTGCTGACCGGTGAACCTTTGAAGAGGATCCTCGCTCACCCTGAAGCCTCGGGACGCCTCGTCAAGTGGGCCATCATACTCGGGGCCTACGATATATCATATCGGCCTCACTCGGCTATCAAAGGACAGGTGCTCACTGACTTCATCGCCGAGAGCACTATCCCAATCAAAAAAAAATCTCCGTCCGCGCTCGGGCCAACCTGGAACTATTCGTCAACGGATCCTCCAACTCGGCCAGAAGCGACGCTGGAATCCTTTTGAAGTCCCCTGAAGGAGCGGAGCTGCAGTATGCCTTAAAGTTCAACTTCCAGGCATCCAACAACGCCTCCGAGTACGAAGCCCTTATCTCGGGAGCCCGCATGGCCCGACGGCTGAGCGAGTCAGAATTCACACTGACTCCCAACTAGTCGCTAGCCAGGTCAACGATGATTACGAAGCTCGAGAAGCACCGATAGTTAAATACCTCCAGCTGGTGAGAGCCGTGGCACAACAGTTCGAGAGTTTTGAGGTAGTCCGAATAGCTCGGGAAAAAAACTCCCAAGCGGATGCCCTCTCTCGGCTGGCCTCCTCTCTTGACCCCGAGGGTACTTGATCGGTCCTTATCGAAGAGCTAGAGCGATCGAGCATCGATTCGGAGCTCCTGACCGTTGACCTGGCCTCCCCAAGCGACTGGCGCACCCCCTACCTGTTGTGGCTCCAAGACTCTCAAGAGCCTCCCGACCCCCGGGAAGCCTGAAGATTGAAGTACCAGGCTTGGCGATTCGTCGTTCTGGATGGCACTCTCTACCGAAGATCCTTCTCCGATCCTCTCCTGAAGTGCCTCAGTACTGACGAAGCCAACCGAGCGATTCAAGAAGTTCACGAAGGCCTGTGCGGAGCGCATTTGGGAGGAAGGTCACTCGCCAGGATCTTGCTACGGCAATGTTATTGGTGGCCCACTCTGCAGCGCGATGCTCGACCTACGTACAGCACTGCGACCGATGCCAGTGATTTGACCACTTGGTCCATCATCCGGCAACGGAGCTCGTTACCCTAGCCGAGCCATATCCTTTCTCTCGCTGGGGAATCGACATCCTCGGGCCGTTCCCTACGGCTCAAGCCCAGAAGAAGTTCGTCATCGTCGCCATCGACTACTTCACTAAATGGATCGAGGCCGAAGCCACAGCAAGAATCACCGAGACAGTCGTCTGGAGTTTCATCTGGAAGTTGATCATCTGTCGCTACAGCATCCCCCGGGTGATAGTGAGCGATAATGGCCGGCAATTTGATTCTCGTTATTTCCGAGACAAATGTGCCAACCTAAACATTCGTAATCACTTCACCTCGGTCGCCCACCCTCAGGCTAACGGGCTGGTCGAAAATGCCAATAAGACTATCTTAAAAGGCATCAACACCAGACTCGGCAAAGCCAAGGGCAGCTGGCTTGAGGAATTGCTAAACGTACTTTGGTCACACAGAACGACTCCCAGAACGGCAACTGGTGAAAGTCCCTTTCAGTTGGTGTACGGCGCCGAGGCCATTATCCCATTGGAGATTGTCAATCCCTCCCTCCGAGTCATCTGTTTCTCGCACGAGGCAAACGACCAGAAATTGCTCGAAAATCTTGACCTAGCGGCATCTGAGCAACGGAATATCAACGCCGCCTCACTCGATATTACAACGCCAAAGTCTGAGATAGACACTTTCAACCGGGAGATTTCGTCCTCAGGAAAGCTGAAGTCTCTCGACCACTTGAGGCGGCTGGCAAGCTATCCCCTAATTGGGAAAGCCCTTACCGAGTGGTCGAGACGCTCGGGAAAGGAGCATACCGGCTATCTATGATGGAAGGAGAACCCATCCCTCGTACCTGGAACGCGACTACACTACACAAGTTCTACTTCTGAATACTGAACATTGTGTAGGGGACATGAAATAAAATAAAAGCTTCCTTTCCTTTATTCAAACAACTCGCTTGTACATCAGAAAGGCCGAAGCCAAGAAAATACATGTCAAAAAAGCAAAAAATCCATCTAGCACCGCCATATGATCCCATCGCTCGACTGACTTGGTTAACCTTCCTGCGTCCAGCCACTGACTTTGCCTTGTGCTGAAACTGGCTCGGATAAAGGGTAGTCGACCCCGTTGGCTCGGGTAGCTCAGAACAAAGGTGACAGAGGGATTAGGAAGGAAAAGACATACAAAAAGAGAAAGCAAAACAGGTACATTAGGCCTCTGGCCCACCCTGAAGCTCGAAAGTAGAAGGCTCAGACGGTCTGCCCCCGGCACCCTCGGTGACAGCCGACCCTAGCACTGACCCCACCAGAGTGGGAACTACCTCGGTTGCACGCCCTCCCGAGGCATCCGGAGTTGGCGACCCCTCGGACGAAGAGCCCCCCTGATCTTCTTCCTCCGACGCCGAAGCAGAGGAACTCGAGGATGACAAGTCTGAGTCATAGCATTGCCCGGATGAGAAATCGATTGCCTCGGACGCCTGCTCCTCGGCATAAGAGACGGCCCTGTCGTAGCCCTGCTTGAACCCCTTGCGAATGCCTCGACGAAGTGCTGACTCGTAGTAGGGGAGGGCAGCCTCCTTAAGGTCGACCTGGTAGGCCTCCGAGCATTTGTACTGCTCGAGCGCCTCCGCCCCGGTCGATCCCACCCTACTAGAGAGCTCAGACTTCTCCCGCTCGGCCTCGGCTAACCTCCGCTCGGCCTCAGCCGTCTGCTTCTCGGCCTCTACCACCCGCTTCTCCGCCTCGGCCTCCCGCCGAAGGCGCTCGGCTTCCTCCGCCTGGTCCACCAGCTCGGCACGCTCGGCCTCCCACCGGCCATCTAGCTCGACGCAAACAATGCGCTCCTCTTCAAGAAGCCTGCTCTTCCTCTCGAGCGATTCGCGGGCCTTAGGTAGCTGCTCGGTTAGTGCCCGGGCGTCTACCTGGCTCGTCAGCACCAGCTCCCTGACTGAGGAAAGCCCCTGCCAAAGCCCATCGCACTCCTCGGCGAGCCGAGCCATCTTCCTTTCAGACCCACCAAGGGTCCAGGCCAGGTTCGCCCGCTCTGACTCCGACAGAGCATAAGCTTCTGCCAGAGTGGCCCCCATCTGGGCCAAGACCAAACCACCCTCCATAACCGTCTCGAGGGCCACAGACGGGGACTGATGCCTGTCTCCCCCCTTCACTTCGCGGCTATACCGCGACATACTTGATACATAGGGCCCTGGA
Source organism: Amorphophallus konjac (assembly GCA_022559845.1). Classification (NCBI taxonomy): domain Eukaryota; kingdom Viridiplantae; phylum Streptophyta; class Magnoliopsida; order Alismatales; family Araceae; genus Amorphophallus; species Amorphophallus konjac. The sequence goes on from CM040127.1 coordinate 266,352,114, forward strand.
TACCGAGCCTCTCCAAGGCCGCCGGAATAGACCTCTTCGGTCGGCATCCTGCCAGACAGCTCAGATCGAGCCGCGGCTTCGTTCACCCCTCGTGCCTCGCTCGGTTGGGGCTGCATCACCTTTTTCTGCGACCCCCCAGCCTAGACCGATTCGACACCTACACCGCCACCTGGAGCATCACCCGCCTCAATCAATGCCCCAATCTCGGCCGTGGTCCCAGCGTCACCTGCCTCGTCTACGGCCCCCTCGGCTCCTGTCGAGGGTGTGAACGCGTCACGTGGTGGAAAGAGAGAGAGATGTGGGGTTTCCCTCTCTCTTTAATAAAGGGTGAAAGAAATGAGGACAAAACAATGGAAACGCGCGCTGTAGGGGATATGGAAGAACGGTGGACAAGTACGACCTACAGATGACACTCTAATTGAGACAGAGAGAATTTAGATTGGCCGAACTCCGGTACGTGGCGGAGATAGGGGTCCGAAGGCCCTCTCGCGCAAACTGAACCCCTTCCCGGTAGGCGTGACCCACCGTTCCGAGAGCAACTTTTTAGATATCGAATTCGAGTCCTGGAACTCTACGTAATAGAATTTGACAGACGGGAAGACACGTAGACTCGGAAATTGTAACGATATATCACTCCTCGAACAGTTACAAGAACAATATGAATAAAAGCACACCACCGTAGGACATTGGTCTTTGCGGAGTTTTAGTAGGAATATAGCAATATGAGCAGTAATTAATATATGTACATATGGAAACCACCGCGAGACATTGGCCTTACGGGATTTTTAATGCAATATAAATAATACATATAAGTATATATATAAACCACCACGAGACATTGGCCTCTGTGGGGTTTTTACTATAACATAGATAATAAATATAAGTATATATATATACATAAACCACCACGAGACTTTGGCCTCTGTGGGGCTTTTATTATAACATAGATAATAAATATAAGTATATATATATATAAATCACCACGAGACTGTGGCCTCTGCAGGGTTTTCACTACGATATAGATAATAAATATAAGTATATATATATATAAACAACCACGAGACTTTGGCCTCTGCGGGATTTTCACTACGATATAGATAATAAATATAAATATATATATAAACTACCATGAGACATTGGCCTCTGCGGGGCTTTTAATATAACATAAGTATATATAACAAGAAATAAAAAGGGGATCAAATAAACCGTCGCGAGATGTTATTCTCCGCGGGGTTTTAGAGCGATGATAGGGGAATGCTGAAATTAAATAGTTAGGAGTTAGAAAGTAGGGTGCAAAAAATAAAATGCTGAAATGGAAACGGTCGCGGGAGGTGACTCACCGCACCAGTTAGGAATTAGATATACAGAAAGTAAACGACAGAAACCGCCGCGGGGAATAATCCTCCGCGTGGGTGAGGCCAAAGACAGAAGAAGATGACCGCTACGGGAAGTAACTCTTCGCGGGTGTTATTAAAACAAAGATGATCAAAATGGAGCGCGCGTTAGAAGTTTTGTGATCGCCAGGGACCAAGGGTCCCAAGTGGATTGATCGCTTTTACCTTTGACACGGGAATTGCGTGGGTTCCTTCTTCCTCTTCTTTCGACAGGCCGAAGAAGAGGGCCTTTAACTGGTTACCCCTACACAAAGAACAAACAGAGAAAAAACAACTGGTTGGTGAGAACGACGGTGGTGTAGTATCAATCCTTAGATAATAAAACTGTAAATAACATAAATGAACACGTACCTAGTTGGAGTGTTTAAAACCCCTTTAGAACTAAAGGGTATGAAATGTCATGATGAAATGCACAAACACACTCACAAGCGAGGCCCTCTCGGAGAGAAAGGCATGGCACATATACTAAATGATGCATGCAATGTGATTAACTGACCAAATAAAATAAGGGGGAGAAATGCTTATCGGGGAAGACCGGCGACGAGCTTTGAGAAGGGCTTCAATAGCACGAGCACAGCGCGACCAAGGAACTTCTGAGCGGACTTCAGAAACTAGTTAAGCCGGACATAAGAACACACACACTAGCATATATATATGAATGATAAATATATTTATATAAACATTACATAGCCATATTAAAAACATTTAACATATGCCTACGTACAAACGTATATAAACATATACGTAAGTTGGTCAAAATAAAAGAACATGAATTTGAGAGAGAAGGCGAGAAAGGGAGAGAGAAAACTCTTTTTTTATTATTATTTTCAAAGACTTTGTTTTAAAAGAAAGATGATGATATATATATATATATGATATATGTGATATATATATATGTGTGTATTATGTATATATATAATATATATAAATAATATATATATATACAGGAGAAAGAAAGAAAGAGAGGGTGAGAGAGGAGATGAGAGGGAGAAAGAGAGAACCAAGACAGGGAGAGAGAGGTCACGTAAGGGAGAGAGAGACGAGAGGGAGAAAGAAGAAATGAGACAGAGGGGAGGAAAAGAGAGAGAAAGAAAAATTAAATAAAAAAAAGATAAAAATGTATAAAGAAGAGAGAGAGGGAGATCGGATGGGGAGAGGGGGAGAGAGAACGTGTGGGGGAGAGGATTAAAAAAATAAAAAATAAGAGAGAGAGAGAGAGAGATCGAGAGGATAAGAGAGAGGATTAAAAAAATAAAAAAATGTGGGAGAGAGGGAGAGAGAGAGAGAAGAAGTGAGAGAGGGGGAGAAAGAGAGGGGGGAAGAGAGGAGAGAGAGAGAGAGAGAGAGAGAGAGATCGCGGTAGGGAGGAGAGAGAGAGAGAGAAAGAGAAAACGGAGAGAGGGAGAGAGAGAGAGACGCAAGAGGGGGGAGAGAGAGAAAACGGAGAGAGGGAGAGAGAAAGAGAGAGAGGGAGGCGCGGTGAGAAGAGAGAGAGATCGGAGAGAGAGAAAGAGAGAGAGAGAGAGAGAGTGGGGGTGCGAGAGGAGAGAGAAAGAGAGAGAGACGGGAAAAAGGAGATAAGACGCAGGGGGAGAGAGAGATGAACAGAGGGAGAGAGAGGAAGCGGGAGAGAGAAATAGGGGGAGGGAGAGAGCGGCGGTGGTGGCGTTGAGGTGGTCGTGCGTAGACGGTCGACGGTGACAGTGGAGAGCTCCGCGGCGTCGCGGTGCAATGGAGGGGAGGTGCCCGGCGCGGGGTCTCGCGGTGGTCGCGGCGGAGGCGGACGGACGGCGTGAAGCTCACGGCGGCGTGCACCCGGGGAGTAGACGGCAGTGGTGAGATGCTGCAGGCGACGTGTTGGTGATAGCCGAGGCGGACGGCGACGACGGGCTCGCGAACGGGGGTGGAGGAGTCGCGGCAGTGGCGGTGCAGGTGGGAGGACGGCTTTGACGGCGTGGAAGGTGGCTTGGCAGGCGGTTGCGGCGACACTGGCGGCAGCTGGTTGTGGTGGTGCCGGGGGTCGGTGTGGTTATAGAGTGCAAGGTGGCGGAGGTGAGTTCGGTCCGATGATGGGGTGTTGGGGGTGTGCATGCGCTGGGAGAGGGAGATGGTGAGAGAAGAGATGGGGTGGGAAAGAAAGAAAAAGAGAGGAGTGGAGGTCGGGGGTGGTTCACGGCAGAGAAGAGAGGGAGAGGGGCGGTCGGTGGCCTCGGGAGAGGGACGCAGGGGTCGACGGTGGATGTGGTGAAGGGAGGGGTGTGAGCTAGAGAGAGAAGGAAATGGAAGGTGGACGGTATGCAGAGAAAATGAGAGAAGGGAGTTGTGTGGGAGGCGCTGTGCAGAGATGAGAATGGAGGGGGGTCGCTGCTGGTGGAGGGACGAGAGAAAGTGAGAAAGAGGTAGGGAGTTCGACCGGGGGAGAGTCACGGTGGCTGGGGGCTTGCGAAGTGGAGGTTGGACGTGGGAATGAGGAGCTCCGAATGGGGAAGTGAGGTTGCAGTTGGAGAGGTTGGACGTGGGAGTGGGGGGGATCACCGGTTAGCCGAGACATAGAGAGAGGGTGAGGGAGTGTGTGTGTGTGTGCCTTGGTGGAGAGGGTGAGAACAGTGTGCATGTGTGTGTGCCGTAGGGGAGGGGATATGTGCAGTAAGGTGAGAGGGAAAGAAAGAGACGGGAGGGGTGAGGGAGAAATTTCGTGAGAAGGAGGGAAGAGAATAGAGAAATAGAAAGGGAATTAAGAATAAGATATATATATTATTTTTATTATTTTGTTTGTTTTATTTATTTTTGTTTGCTTTTTTATGTTTTTTTATTTTTTTATAATTATCATATCTTTTACTTTTTAATAAATATATTTTTATCAATTATATATATATAGTAATCACTTATATATATATATATATTTACAAAAATATTATTAAAAAAGCAATTATATTTTTTATGTAAACATAATTATACACACATTTTTTTTGATTTCATTTTCTCTTTTGTTTATTTATATGTACACATATTTTAATTTTCTCCCTTTCACAAAATAATGTAATTTAACCACAATTACGGAAGTCACTTAAATAAAAGAACATGTAAGCCACTTCAGGACATTACGGTACAATATGGGATTTACTCGTCGTAACGTCAGAAACGGCGTGTCTACAGCTGTCCCGCCTTGGCATCCACTTTGTAAGGGAATGGCGTGTAATGGAATGAAATGAAGTGTATTGAAATAAAATGGAGTGGACTGAAAAGTCGATGCCAAGGTGTGATGAGACACGCTTCTAACATCACGCGATGGGAATCTTTCCGGAGTTTCACGAAGGAACCTTGAGGAAGGTTCTCCGAAATCAACGATTGTTTGGATGGTAAATAAACAAGGAAGGACATTGTGTGCGCTGGGGCACAAACAAACTAAAAGGACCAACTTCACGGTGCGGAAGTACCTGGGTCGTAAACCTCAGGTTTCACCATTGGGGAGCGGTTACCAGCCATTGTGGAAGTGCTGCAGCAAAGGTGAGTCCGAGGGAAATAAACGGATGATTGGAGACAAATCCAAACAATGGTTTTATCCAAAGAAACGTCCCAAGGCAACCTCGGGAAACTCAGTACTCGACTCGGAATGGAATATCCCATATTTGAGCAATTAAGCACAGTAGCTCACACAATCAAAGTAAGTGAGTGATTTTCCACAATGAACTCAAAGTCCTACATGAATGCATGCTGGGTTTAAAAGAAAAATAAAACAATATAAAATAGAAACTAGCCAAGGATAATATTGCTAAGCTGTGGAGAGTGGGTCAGGATACCTATCCAATGAGCTGATACTGAGCCGGGGCCCATTTATCCACGTACCGACTCATCGAACGGAACCATCGTCCCCATTCTATCACAACTTAACGGCCTATCCGTACGTCCTGAACTCCTCCGGGATCATCACTGTTTTTGTTGAAGGGGAACTCAAATCTCGGATTTGTCCAAGGCGTAAGGTCCTTGGCATGCTCTAGTAGCGTAAATATCATATAATACAATGCATGATAAGGGGGGACCACAACGATTGAATGATTAGGGGACAAGGCGGGACAAGGTGGGACATCGGTGGGACAATGGTATCCCACTCGATAATTAACATAACAAAACAAGATCACAACTATGCAAGCAAATTATAACAAAACGAAACTGCCAACACTGTTCCTAGATTCCTTTCCTTACTATAAGTATCGCCCCTTTGGCCTTAAGAAAATGCATTCAAGGGCGAGTTAAGAAAGTTGAAGCTCAGGAGGAGATCAGAGTTCGAGATGGAAGGCGAGTCTTCCCATCCCGTGAAGAAAAGCAAGCCCAGCAACGAGTGCAAGCGGCTTACCGACCTCGAAGGGCATCTTAGCGGGAGAATCCAGTCTCGAATGGTGCGTTAACATTTCTTTTTTGTGTTTCTGTAAGACTTTCTTACGCCCATTTTCGCCTTCTCCCCGTTCTATTTCCAGCTGTATCCACTCTTTCCTGGCCCGAGGAAGTTTTCAAGGTTGCCATGGCTGTCGAGACTCACTTCAAACATCTCGATCAGTATGAGGGCCATCATCAGAAAGTGGCATCTCCAAAAGCTCGTAACTCATGCCAAACATTATAATGAGATTCACATAGATTGGGCGGCTATGGGTGCACTGGTAGAGCTTTGGCACCCTCAAACCCATACATTCATTTTCCCCACTTTCGAGGCAACTATTCTTCTCGAAGAAGCAGAACTTCTACTTGGCGTGAAGAAATTCCAGAGAAATGGCAAGGTAAAGGTTATGCGCATGCTAAGAAGGGTGACTTCCGAGGAGGTGCTCAGAAGCTTCATGCCGTCTGAAGCCATCAAGGGCGTCCAGACTCAGAAGGGAATTCATCTGCAAAAACTTGCAGATTGGGTCATAAATGCTCTTGAAAGGTTGACAAGCGACGATGATCGCATTGGCCTTGCTCATGAAGGGATTCACCATCTGCTTAGCGGGTGCTCTCCTATTCCCTTATGCTGACAACATAGTGGAGGAAGATCAGCTAAGCGCCATCTGTGGGATTTGGGAAGGAAAGAGAGTGGGACCTGCTATCCTTGCTTATCTCTATAGCGGACTCACGGCTTCCAGTATGGGTAAGCCTCCTTTTGGTTGCGCACTCCTTTTGAATTGCTGGACTGACTTGCATTTCAAATTTAACCATCGTGAGGGAATGTCGTCTACTTCAAGACTCTTCCAACAAAGCCCACTTTACCATATGGTCAATGTGTTAGGCTCTAGTGGTAGTATAGCAAATCGCGTCCCCTGGCTGAAGAAACGAGAAGACTGGCGGGCTCACTTCAGTACCATTGAAGAGTATATGTTCACTCGTGCACCGACATGCTTACTCCCATATGAGCTTCTCACGAGGTCTTCTCTTAACATGGAGCTCCAGCTTGTTGGCGCGTCTGAATTCATCCTTTACAACACGCACCGGTGTCATACTCAGATGGGCCTCCCTCGCCATTCATTCCCACTGCTATCCAACCTTGCTTTAATCAGGAAAAGGGAGCTGGGCACAGGGGGTGACACAAGAAATGTGAAGACAATCAAAGCGTCATGGAAGGCCAGCATTACACTGAGGGCAACAGAATCTGTGAGTGAGGACGAAGAACTGCTGAAAGCTTATGTAATCGAGTTGGGGAAATTGAGGCCTGAGATGCCCAAACCCTAATGTATCTTATCTTGGAATGAATATGGAAACTTTAATACGTATTTAGATCCTAACTCTCTTCTATTTTTTTTTCTCTTTTTTCCTTTTTATTCTCTTTTTTCCTTTTTTTTTGTTTTTGGCACAAACATCTGCAATGACCAGTGCTAGATGGTAGCCAACCATTCCGGACAAGAGCCAAAAACTCAAGGCAACTAGCATGAGGAGTTGCCCTGAGATGCCCGGGAGCTGAAGATTTCTCTCCGAATGGCTAAGAGAGAGATAAAGCAAGAGATAATAGAGAGAGAAAAGGTAAAAATATAGCAGCACAACGCAGGAGATGGAGCTCTGAGCGAAAGAGCATCCAGACATGGCTCACTCTGCAGATTGAAGGGGATTAGAGCTCGCAACAGAGGAGCTCCTGGAGTTGGTAGCATCTTCATCGGCAGAGCATAGGGCAGCTCAGCTAGCGGCCTCGACTTCAAGAGCTTCGCGGCCATCAGGGTCGCGAGAGAGACAGGAGGACGGCGAGGAGCACTGCCGAAGAGCAGGTGGGAACGCATGGCGCGACAAAGCGATTGCTGCGTCACGGAACTATAGAAGGCCTTCGAGGGACTTCTTGCCTTGGGAGAGAGAAGAGAAGCGACCAGGAGGGTGATGAGGGTTAGTGAGTGGCTTGTTCACTCGCTCCCTTCTCATGACGGGCACAAACCCTTATATAGATGTGTGAATGGAACAACTGGGTTCAAACACGGCTGGTTTGCCCTAGATGTGTTCCTTCTGCTCTACGCCTCTTCTCCACCACATAGATTCTCGCGCAGTATGCTCGGCGAGATTTCGCCTTAAAACACGGGGCGGTGACTCACCATAGCCATGATTTTCAAAGGGGATCAGCCACGGATTTCAACAATATCGGCCCGTGGTGCTCTTTTCCCACGTGAATGCCCCTCATTTCCTCGTTTGCGCTAAAAGTAGTCGCAATAGGACAAGAGACACGGGGAATCTTTGGACCGAATAGGAGTGACGGGTCAACAAACCATAGCTCTGCTCCATTAACTTCACATGGCGAAGTGGCACGCGAGTGTACCGTGGCCATGACTTTCAAAGGAATCTACCACCAATTTGAACAACGTCGGTCCCTGGTCATGTTTTCCCGTATAAATGTCCCCCACTTTCTTCTTTACGCTAGCAGTAGGCGCAACGGGATAATAAACACAGGGAATCTTTAGACCGCATAGGGAGGATAAGTGAACAAATCACGCCTCCGAATTAATCACTCCAGATGGCAGAGTGACATGCGAGAGTAAAGAGAGGGTGACTTGTTGTAAAGGCTGTTGCTGGGGTAATGGTGATAGATCCAGATCACCTTCTTTCCGATCCTATAAATACCTCCCCTTTCGCTTGACTTGGAAACACCGAAGTCGTAAGAGCTAATTTGAGGAGTGAAGGTTTGTAAAGGGAGAGGTAACGAGCGTTGCTCATTTTTTGCAGGATGGAGGGTGAATCTAACTTCAGAGCAGAAGGCGAGTCTTCCCGTTCCTCGAAGAGGAGCCGGTCTGGCAGTAGTTCCAGAAGACTCTCAGAAGTCGAAGGACAACTGAGTGAGAGGACCCGATCACAGCTTGTAAGTGGATCCTCTCGTTCCTTTCTTCATGCTTTCTTCTCCTTTCTTCCTTAGCGAAGCTCCCTTTTGTCACTTCTTGTGGATGTGCAGGGCATGATAAGATCGCACATCTCATGGGAGCTGGTGGTAGCAGCCTATCGAGGTCTCCCGGACTTCCAGAAGGCCAGATTAGACGTGATGGGATTCGGGGCCTTCCTCAGAATCGAGCCGATCAAGCTCGACCTTGCCCTTATCCAGGCACTGCGCGAAAGGTGGGACACGATAAGTCGGGCATTCTTGATGCCTTGGGGGCACATGGTGCCCAGCCTGGAAGACATGGTGCGGATCACGGGCCTCAAAGTAGATGGAGAAGCCGTGACTGGCGTCACTTATGCGGACTACCGAGAAGGTTCCCAAAAGCTGCTGGGGCTAAACCTTGACGGTCGGAAGAACAGGTCAGTAGCAAAGGCGTCGATCATGGAGACGCTAGGGCTTACTGACATTCGTCCACGGGAAGACGAGTCACTGGAGGAATTCATGGAAAGAGCCGAAAGAGGAGCCCGTGCTGTATACTGCGTGGACGCCAGCAACTGGGAGAGGACCAACATGGATCTGAGGAGGTTCCTCATCTTCCTGTTGGGCAGGCTGCTACTGGGCTCCAAGGGAGACAATATACACTGCCGCTTCCTGGAGCTGCTCGTGGATTTGGAGAGAGTAGGACAGTACGCCTGGGGAGCTGCCGTACTAGCGCATCTATTCACAGGTCTGTCGCAAAGGACAGGCCGAGAGGTGACAATAAATGGGTTTACGCCCTTCATTCAGGTAAAAGATTATTATTTTTTTTTGTTTTTATTTTTATGCTTTTTTTTATTTGTTGATGCCAATGACACATGATGGTGTAGCTATGGAGCTAATATTATATTCCAATGGGGAGAGCTCGACACTGGCAGCTAATGACGATCCCGTTGGCTAGGCGGTGGCAACCCATCATGAGTACAGCACCACTATCCTACCAACTCATGGTATTGAGACGGGAGCTACAAGAGTTCCCTGCAGCGATGGTAGGATACTCTTTTCTATTTTTTTGTTTTGTTATTTATTTTTTCATCATTTTTTTGTATTTTCAGCTAACTAAGAAGATATGTACAACCCAACATAGGTAAACTGGAGGCCTTACTCGAACATGGTCGATGTCGACCAGCCGTGGGTAATTGGAAGCCGTGCCCGATTCGGACAGGACCTATGGCTCCATTGCTTGAATGAGATCGAGCCCCTCAGGCTGCGATTAGCCATGAGGACCCTAGGGTTTGCCCAGGAGTGGGTGGATGTGACCACATCACCCAGCGTCGGGAAGAAGACACGCGGGCCGGCAACTTATGTTGATTGGAGGGTGCGCTTCCCCGAACAATATGAAGATTGGCAGCGGGGAGGCACGCTCGTGGAATCGCAGGCGCAAGATAGTGAGGATTACCTGCGACTCTACAGGGTAATGTATGCGGAGAGACTCCAGCTTGGAGGGCTTGTGGAGGTAGAATAAAACATAATTTTTTATTTTTATTTTTACATTTTCTCCATTTTTTGTTCTTTTGGTGAACTCCTAAGCCATAACTGTAGGATGCCCGTGACACCATAATAACGAACTTACGAGCTCGTTTGGCGGACACGGAGCAAGAGTTGAATGATACCCGAGCGGCTCTGGGTTCATCAGTAAGTATTCATGTACACACTCCTGATATGATTTGAGATTCATGGCACTAACCACTTAAATGTCACCTCATGTGCTGCAGCGTGCCCAGCTCGATGCAGTTTTATCGGCAATGGGGGCAGACGGCGCTTCTTCCAGTCTATGGATTCCTACTTCAGAGTTAGATCTACTCCACGAGCAGCTTGCTCATACCACACAACGGGCTGTGGAAGCAGAAGGGATGCTTTCTGCACAGGTGAGAGTCTCACCATTTAATATCCCTTGTTCAAGCATTGCCATATGCTTGAGATGATATGTATGGCAGGAGAAAGAAATAGAAGGGGCACTCGCGCATGTCACCCAGAAGGAGGCTAGAATAGCCGAGCTAGAAGAGGAACTGCGTCGTCGTCCAGATGACGACTCTTCTAGGGACGCTGTGGAGCTAAGGATCACCCTTCAGCTGGAGAGAGAAGACAGGGAGAGAGAACGTGTCGAGAGAGAATGGGACAGGGAAAGAGAGATGACCAAAAAATTGACCGAGAAAGAGGAGAAGAGGGCCATGGAGGCCCAACTATTTGAATTGAGGACCAGTCTTGGCCTCGCTGAGCAGTGGCTGAAGGATGGCGAGGAACGCTACCGAAGAGCACGAGAGCGCGGCTTTCGTGTGAGTAGCTTCTTTGCTACCCCCGCAGATCAACGCCGGGGTGTGGAGATGGGAAGAGGAGCACAGAGCGGTAGAAGTACCGCTTTTCATGGTTGGGTAGCACCTTCAAGAGCGTCTGGCCCGGAGAGTGGCGGGACAAGTAATGTGGAGAAAGAGGGTGGAATCTAATGTAGACTCTTTTGGTTGTTGTTTATTTTCAGTTGGGAGTGGAATAAAATATTTTATGCTTGATTCTCTGCTTCTTTCTGGCCTCTCGAATCCCTGCACACATCTAAGCCAATAAGTTAGTATTTCTGCTCTGACTTGCCCCTTGCTCAATAAGCAGATGTGGTTTTAAATTATCCTTGATAACGAGTCAGGGGCAAGCCCTTATTAACAAAGGTAATAATAAAAGACGATGATGAATGCGACAGACAAGCACATGGATGCAAGCGAAAATTTAAAAGTGGAATGCTGCATGCAAATGCCAACATGCAAAATGCAATTTTTGTTTTTGTGTGTTTATTAATTTTTTTGTGTTTTGTTGTTTAGTTATTATTATTATTTTTTGGACCTTTTTCTTTTACTTCTATTTTTTTATTTTGCATATATTTACATTTTTCTTCTTTTTTTGGTGTTTTTGGATTTATTTTTTTGTTTTTACTAATGCATGATGACCACCACATATAACATCTAACTTGCATGAGAACAACGGTTTTTTTTACTAACCTCCCAGGCATCCTAAGTGCACATCTAGGTTGATTTGGGCCTCTAGACTCCTCGAATAATAATCCTGCTGGTTAAGACTTATCCTGATGACAATACCGTCGTGCCATGCTTAAGCTCCCAGTTACTTCCGACCACAGGGATTCACCCAAAAAGTGTTCGAGGTAAATGATTTGCCCGACCCGGGTCTATTTCCTCACAACTCTAGATGGTATGTAATGGAACACCTTGGAACCCAAATGACCAACCCCGCGACGCTGACCCAGAATCAGACGCCGTCGCACCTATAGGTGACGCGCTTGCATTGGTCTAAGCCCGAGATTAGACTAGAAGACATTAAGGTGGTAGATAAAGGTCTTGGCCGGCCAGAAACACGGAGACTCTTTCACGGCAACGACTTTTGCTTTTTAAAATAAATAACCATATGCTTGTATTGAAAGGAGGTTGCAGGCCTTGGCGAGTTTCACCCTTCGGGAACTCTATTGAGCCTTCATCTTTAGGGGAAGATGGAAGAATATTGGGGGCAAACCTCCTGAGAGGACCGACAAAATCGTTAACCCGACAAGCAAGTAGGGGTGCACTTAACTTCCCCTTTCAGGCAACTTCAGACTAAATCTCGAGCATTTACATCTCATGACCCCTTTTGTGTAATTTGACTTTCAGTCGAGGGGGTTTCATTTAGTGGAATCAGGCACGGTTACGACCAGGCCTTTCTTTTGACTTTGACTTCTTGCTTTTTTGATTTTTCGATAGATTTTTGCAAGGGACATAATATTTTGACATTTATGGAATCCCTCTTGGATGCCTGCGGGGACACTGCCCTCTTCTCGTGCTCTGATCGATGCTCGAGGAATTGGGTCCTAGTCTTACCCTAGGGGCTATGTTCGTGTTTCCCATGCTCAGCGTTTTAAGGGCGCCGGCTGTCTCATTCGGTCGAAGAGAGAGAGAGAATAAAGATTTAAGCCTTCTGGAGACCTTCTGGGTGAGGCCTCACCATGAGCGATGCTAACGATCCTTATAGAACACATGTGTACATGCATGTTGCCTTCTTTTGAAGGGGGCATAAGTCGAACCAGTCGGACAGGGATCTCTACGGTTCTGGCAAACCAAGACCTGAGACCTACCAAATCTTATTGGGCCCTATTCTAACATGGAGGTTGAATGCAATGACTTAACTACATGGTGATCTCCAGGCATCAACATTTTGAATTTTCTATTTTTTTGTCTTTTCTTTTGTTTTATACACATGTTTTTGTTATTTTCATTGTTTCATCATTTTTTTTTGTTGTTTTCCTTTTCATTATCATTTTTAGTTTTTTTATTTATTTTTTTTAAAAAAAAAACTATGTACACCTGTCTAAGGGCAGTACTTTTTAAGATACAGTCCATTCCAAGGGTGGGATAACTCAACTCCCTCAGCATTGACAAGCCTGTAGGCGTTATCAGGATGCACAGCCTGAACCACATATGGTCCCTCCCAATTGGGTTGGAGCTTAGAACGCGGCCCGCCAGATTTTACAAAAATTCTTTTTTTTTTTGATCGGTAAATTTGTAACTATTAGAAAATAGTAAAAAAGTGTACAATGGGTGAGCAATATCTAGACATGCCTAGACTGATTGCTCAACAGGAATGGAGTCCGTGCCACGAAAATCGTGTTCTACGGTGAGGAATAAAATAAGATAAGAACATGAGAACAATACAAGTCATAGCACTCAAGTAGAGGTCCCCATCATAGTTATGGAATGGTGAAGTTATAGCGTTGAAGGATCTGTTTCTCCCTGAAGGTGAGTCTATCAAGCTTGAGTTCATTTTCCAAACAACATCTGGTATCATATAGGATTTCAATTAGAATCCTTACATATCCCTTTTCCTTTGTCTCAAAGGTTCGAATGCATCTCTCCCTCCAAATCCACCAGATGGTGCAACGGAAGAGGAGCTTGATCAGTTTAGTGAGGCAGCCTTTGGTTGGGAAATTGGTCTCAAGGGATTGTATCTCACTTAAAATTGAGTTCATCGGGTCCCTATGGATATCAAATCTTTTTAAAATTTCAGTCCAGATTTTGTTGGAGTATTTGCATGAGAAGAAAAGGTGGTCTATACTTTCCTCAGCCCCTTTGCAAAGAATACACATATTTGCAAGTGAAAACCCTTTTTTCTGAATCATATCCAGAGTCGGTAGCCTGTTATGAAGTACTTGCCAGCAACATAAGGAATGCTTGGGGCATAGTGGCCTGCCCCAAACCCAGCTCTCAGGATGCCAAATATGATGTCTTTGTCTTAGTTGATTCCATGCAGAAGTGCATGAGAAATTGCCTTTGTCATGAATCCAAATCAAATATTCATTGGGATCTGTAACCAGAGGAATAGCATAAATAATTGGCCAAAGCTCAAGCATGTCAATGGATGTTGGAATTGGGAGATTCCAAGTACCGTTGCAAATGAAATCTGAAATAGTATTATTCACATTAGCTCCCAGATCTTGCCTGATCCTATCTCCATAGAGTTGGAATATACTTTTCCCATTGACCCATGGGTCATACCACATGCTAAGTGAACTTTCAGTGGTGATACAAAATTTGATTTGTCTGAGTAGCCACGTTCTTACTTGAAGGATACCTTTCCAAGCTACAGAATGATAAGATTTAGCCTGAATGTGCCAAAAGTTACATTTGGATAGATATTTACTATGGATCCATTTTATCCACATGCTGTCCTTCTTATGTAATATATCCCAGCATTGTTTCACTAAACAAGCTTTATTCCAATCAGATATCCGTCTCAAGTTTAAACCACCTTCTGTTTTTGGTCTACATATTATGTCCCAGTTGATCATGTGAAAAGACTTGTTACCATTTCACCAACTTTGAATTTTCTCTCGACAACCTTCTTTTGATAAAAACGTGCGAGTCTATTTTGGTATACACGAGCATGCTCGGCTGCGGCCATGCGCTTTTCATCTAAGAGTTCCAATTGGGCAAGGAGTGAGTCACGACGTTCGTCGAGGAGAAGTTCCTTATCCAATTGTACCCAAAGAGAAGGGACCAGAATCTCATATGGGACTACCGCCTCCATCCCGTAAGTAAGGGCGAATGGAGTTTGCCCAGTGGGAGTACGGACTGAAGTGCGATAAGCCCATAGAGCTTCAATAAGTTTTTCTGGCCAATCCGAAAATCTGCTAGACTCACAGGTTTTCTTTATGATCTTAATCAATGTTTTATTAGTGGCCTCCGCTTGGCCATTGCCTTGTGGATAATATGGTGATGAATGAATTGCGGCCCATTGTCGGTGATGATAGTTCTTGGGATGCCAAATCTGGCAATGATGTTCTTCATAATGAACTTGCACACTATTGATGCCTTGATTTCCGTGTAAGCTTCGGCTTCAGCCCATTTGGTGAAGTACTCCGTTGCAGTGAGGATGAAGGATTTTTGCTTGGTGAGGGAGTTAGGATCACCAAGAGAACCAATGATGTCGAATGCCCACATGGAGAAAGGTCATGGGGAGGACACTGGATGGAGAGAGGAAGATGGGGAATGGATCTTATCGGCGTGAAGTTGACACTTGACACACCTACGGACATAGACAGCGCAGTCTTCCTCCATGGTGGGCCAGTAAAAGCCTTACCGAAGGATCTTCTTAGCAAGCATTTGGCTGTTCACATGGCCACCGCACACGCCTGAGTATGCTTCCTCTACACACTTCCAGGACTCGTCATCACCAAGACACCTCAGAAGAACACCAGTGAGGCTTCTTTTGTACAGCAATCCTCCAACAAGTGTGTACCTCTGGGCTACTCTTCTTATGGCCCTCTTATCTTCTGCTGTTGCCTCTTCAGGATAAGACTGGTCTTTGCAATATTTAACAATCTCATAGAACCATGGCTTCTCCTCATCAACCAATTCTTCTTCCAATTCGACCAACTTAATTTTCCTCTTTTCAACAACTTCTCTATCCTGAGCCATCTTTGACATTTCCTCCTGAACCCTTAAATTGGAAGGGTTGTGAATAGTAGGGAGGATAAGCTTGTGGATAGAAACGGACAGAGCCCTTCTGCCTAGAGGGAACCTTAATGATGATGCCAACGAAGCAAGGGCATCGGCGAGAATGTTCTGATTGCGAGGAACATGGACAAAGACTAACTTGTTAAACAGTTTGGCAAAAGTAACAGTGAGCTCTTGATATGGCTTAAGCTTGGGATCGCATGTGCGATATTTAGTGAGCACCTGGCGAAGAACAAGTTGACTATCACCTATGACTCGTAATTCGGTGACCCAGAAGGAATAGGCAAGATTCAGACCTGCTAGAAGAGCTTCGTATTTAGCCACGTTATTGGTGACTGGAAATGAGAGCTGAAATGCCTCTGGGATAGTGACGCCTTCGGGCGACAAAAGGACAATGCCAATACCTCTCCCCTGGGAATTCAAAGCTCCATCAAAATATAATGTCCACATGGGATCATCAGACTGGGTAATGGACATTAGTTCCTCATCTGAAACTCTGATTGAACAGGATCAAATTTGGGGAGAGGGTGGTGAGCAAGATGCTCAGCTATAGCATAGCCTTTAATCGCCTTTTGCTGGATATAGATGATGTCGAATTGAGATAGAAAGCTTTGCCAACGTGCTAGCCTATCAGTAAGGACAAACTTTTTCAAGAGAAATTTGATAGGATTCATGCGAGCAATTAAATGGACTTCATGAGCAAGAAAGTAATGTTTTAATTTCTGCACTACCCACACAAGGGCGGCACATGTCTTCTCCATGGCTGTATACTTTCGCTCACAGGGGTTGAGAAGTTGAGACAAGTAATAGGTTGCCCGTTCCTTGCCTTCTTCATCAATTTGTGCCAGAATGGCTCCCACAGAGTCGTCTAGGACTGAGATATATAGGATCAGAGGTTTATCTGGAATAGGTGGAGTGAGAATAGGTGGGTTGGCCAGATATTCCTTTAATCCATCAAAAGCGTTCGGACACTTAGAATCCCAAAAAAATTTGGTCCCTGCTTTGGTCAACTCGTAGAAGGGCCTGCATCTTTGCGAGTGTTGAGACACAAAGCGGCGGATGAACTGCAACCTCCCGATTAATCCTCGAACTTCTCTCAGATTCTTCGGGGGTGGCATATCCCTAATCGCCTTAGCCTTGTTGGGATCTATCTCAATGCCCCTTTTGCTCACAATGAAGCCAAGTAACTTGCCCGATGATACACCAAACACGCACTTTTTTGGATTCATTTTCAAATTGAACTCACGCGATCTTTGCAACACCTTTGCAAGGACCTCGGGATGTTCTGCCCTAGTTTTGGATTTTACCAACAAATCATCCACATACACTTCCAAATATATGTGCATCATGTCATGAAATATTGCCATCATAGCCCTTTGGTAAGTGGCTCCAGCATTTTTTAGTCCAAATGGCATGACCACATAACAGTAAGTTCCCCAGGGAGTAGTGAATGAAGTTTTCTCCCGGTCTTCTTCTGCTAGACGGACTTGGTTGTATCCAAAAAATCCATCCATGAATGAAAGGGTTTCATATCCTGCCGTATTATCAATCAACACGTCAATATGAGGCAAAGGAAAATCATCCTTCGGACACGCGCGGTTAAGGTCCTGAAAGTCAATGCAAATTCTCACCTTACCATCCTTCTTCATGACCGGGACAATGTTTGCGACCCACTGAGGATACAGGATGACTCTAATAAACCTAACTTTGTGGAGCTTATCGACCTCTTCCTTCATTTTTAAAGCCATTTGTTGGCGAAAACGTCTTAACCGTTGTTTTACCGAGACAGACCCTGGTTTTAAAGTGAGACGATGTTCCACCAAGGTAGAATCCAAACCTGGCATATCCTCGTAACTCCATGCGAACGTGTCCTTATATTCCTTAAGAACCTTAATCAATGCATCTTCGTCAGATGAGGGTAAATTATCACTTATGAGGACAATCCTAGGGTCATCCTCAGTTGCCAAGTTTATCTCTTTGGTGGACTCTTCTACAGCGGCTGACGGCTCATCAAATCTGCTCATTCCACTAGCATAGGCGTCAGCCGCGTCCTCATATTCTTTATCCTCTTCTTCAATGGGGTATTCCTCGTCAGTGAGTTCGTAGGCCCCATACCCTTCATCAATCATGCAATCATTCTCACATTCTATTTCTGGCAGTTGGATTGGATTTTCTAGCAATTGAGGGATAGCTAGAAGGGTTTGACACCTGGTGGCTAGATCCAAAAGGAATCGATGGGGAATCTGCCTACCCTTGGATTTCTTCTTAGGCGCTTCCCTTGACTTATTATTGCTAGCTAGACTGACATTTACAGAAGAAGAAGAAGAAACTGAAACTGAAGAAGATGGTAAAGAAGGTACAGGGAAGGACCCCTCAGATGAGGGGTAGAGAAGGTCGCTCAGGGGACCTTGAATGAGTGGCCCGTGAGTCGGGGCACACTCGTGGGAGATATAAGAGGTTTCCTCAACGACAATGCGCTGTTGAGGAGTTGGGGAATTGGCGTTTTTTTTTCATTTTCATCTTTGATAACAAAACAGTGAAAAGAAATTGAAGGAGGTGAAAAGGGGATTACAGCTAAAGAGTTGTGTGGCTCGTAGAGTAGATCGTGATGAAAGACCTGGCGTGAGTTGAGAAACTCACGCAAGTGAATAAGTAAAGAAGGGGACCTAGGAAGATCATCAGATAACCGTCTGGCCCAGGAAGGAGACAGCAACAAAGGCTGTGATAGGTGGGTAGAGAAAATGACGGCTAATGAGCCGTCAGTGGCAATGTTGATGACGGATGATGATCCGTTGATGACACACCCTCCTGACGAGGAGGGTTTGACATTCTGGCAATATTGGTAATATCCCCTGGCATTTTGGAGATCGAAGGTGGCCCTTCTAGATGTGGAGGTGAGAACATTCTTTCCAGTGCAATGGGTATATCTAGTATGTCAAATCATTTATACCATTCACAATCCAAGTGGACAATCTTTCCTTTTTTTGGAGTTTTTGAACATCCTTCAGCCAAGAATACATTCTGTAACCCCCCATGTGATTCTGGTGGAAGATCTCCCATCTGAACGACGGGCCCCATCTTGAAATGTGAGGATAAAGTCCAAGTGAGGGGTTTCCCGTCTGATTCGAACTGCCCCTTAAAACCTAAGCCTGCTCTACAGACCGACTTTGTCTTCTGCAGTGGTCTCAACCTTCCTTGCAATTGTGCCCCTAAGCCTTTGCCCTCTTGATAGCCAATATTTCTCATAATCTCCCATCCTTTGGAACGGAATGGGAGGCATGAGGTTGGCACAGGAAACGGCTTTTGTTGTGTGAAGGGAGCACGGCAGGGATCACGGACATCTAACAAGGATAGTATGGGCCGATGAGTCGGCCAGACCGAGGGCAAAGAGGTGGTGATAGCATCCACCGTAGAACAGAGGGGCATGCTCATTACCTTGATAACCCATCCTTTGTATGGAAATTTCAAACACTGATGATTGGTGGATGGTAAAGCATTCATGGCTTCAATGTAGGTACGGCCTAGTATAGCCTTGAAAGTGGGATCCATATCAAGGATATGGAATTCCGTGAAGACTGATACAGGGCCTAGTCATTGAGGGTAATCATCCCCATTGGTGGCCTTTTACTATTGTCATAGGCCGTGACTGTGATTGAGGAGGGCATGAGTTGTTCTTCATCAACCCCACATGCTTGGAGAGTACGAGGGGAAATCACATTTATAGACGCGCCCGTGTCCACCAGGCATGGATCCACTGACACACCATTGATTTTTACCGCAATACACAACGCATATTTTCGAGCTTCCTTGGGAGCAAGCTCGTGATTGTGGAACATGATGGGCGGTTGTGTATCCATGGGCGTCAGGACTGCTGAGATTTTCTCCACAGGGAAATCCTCATTCACCATGACTTTTTGGAGATAGTCTTTCAAAGCTTCTTGGTGAGATGTGGATCTTTTGATCAACTCAAGGATGGAGATACGGGCAGGCGTCTAATCCAGATGTTTCAACAAGTCCTACTGGGTCCCAGGGATGGACTCTTCTGACTGCTCTTCCTTATCTTTCTCTGGCTGAGACTGTTCGGGGGCCTGACTATTCTGGGGAAACACCCGGTGGAACATCTTTCCACTCCGGAGCACCATTGCTTGTGGGTCTTGCTGCACCTCTATGGTATTGTGTGTGGATTTTAACAGGGGTTTGAGAGGTAATGGTGAAGGAACAGTTGGTGGTATATGGGTGATGACGGATGTAAAGGTTTTAATTAGGGGTTTGTTTGGTGGGGGAATGGTAGAGTGGTGGATGATAAGGGGCTTAGATGGTGGAGGTAGATTAGAAGTAGAAGGGACCTCGGATGAGTGATGGATAATAAGGGGCTTAGATGGTGGAGGAGGAGGTTCAATGGAGGTAGAGGTGGATGACGCATCATACGGGTAATGGGCGGTAAAAAAGTTAGAAGGTTGGGGTAGAGATTCAATAGAGGTAGGTGCTGAAGTAGAGGGATAAGAGGTAATGAGAGGGTTTAGAGGTAAAGGAGATGTGATAGATGGTATTGGGTGATGGACTGGTGGTGAATTGATGATAGGGGTACGAATAAGAGGGCGTGATGGCTGTGGAAAAGAAGGACCAAATAGGGGTTGTGAGGGGGTTGGATAGTGAGAAAGTGTTGTTCGGAGAAGCCGAGGAGGCTAATTAGCAACATGGCTGGTAGCAAGGACAGAGGTGCTTTCCAAATGCCAAGTTTGCTCTCTTCCAACTTCCGGGAAGGAGGAAATCGGATTACCCTGGTGGTTAGGCTGTTGGTGCTCCGGAAGTGGATTATGGATGATGCCCATATTAGGCTGCTGTTGTGGGGCCTGCTGAGGCTGCTGCTGTTGCTGTGGTGGTTGGGGTTGCTGAGGCCTAGGCAGAGGTCTCCTGGCTTTCAAGGTGGCGATGTATCGTCTCATTTCATCCCAATCAATTTCACCCTGATCATTCATGTCATAAATGTAATCTTTGAAGTTAAAACAATTCTCGACCGTATGACCTGGTTGCCTGTGATAGACACAGTACATGGAGGTATCAGCATTCGGGGGCCATATAAACTTTTCTTTGGGCAAAGTGAGTGCATTGGCAACCTTAAGGGCGTTGAAAATATCCGGCAAGGCTTCAGGTAATGGTGGATAATGGGCTCTTTTGGGTCCAATGGGCCTCATCCGTTGTTGTGGTGGGCCGTAATTTCCCGGAGGTGGAACTTGGTGATATTGAGGTTGGGGTTGTTGCTGTTGGGGATAAAAAGCTTGAGGCATATTGTTCTGGGGGAAGTTGTTCTGAGGACGATAGGGAGGTGGGCCCTGTTGAAAGGGTGGTGAACCTTGCTGAAAGGGTGGTCGTGACATTTGACGAGGCCCGGGGTTGGCTGGCTGGTTGGGACTGCCAAGCACACTCACTTGCTCGTTTATGACGACCCCTTCAGTTGTTCCTCCTTGAACACCGGTACCTGTTTTCTTAAACACCCTAGGCTTTGGGGGTTCAAACATATGCATGATGGGGGAATCTTTTAATTGGGTCTGGATATACCGAGCCCTCTCATAAAGTTCTTCCATCGTGGTAAGCTTATTCATGGCTAAAATGTGTCTAAACTGCGGGGTTGCATTAGACACAATCATTTTAACTTGCTCGGGTTCTGAAAGGGTATCCATTACTTTATCGGCCAGAGACCTCCACCTATCAGCATACTGGACAAAATCCTCATCTGACCTCATTTTCTCAGCAACTAGGTCGGTGATAGAAAGGGCGGGACCGACCCTATCCCGGTACTTCTGAATGAATTTGGCCTTAACAACATCAAAATCCTCAGCCTCACTCGGTTCTAGAGAATAGAACCATTCTAGGGCGGGACTATCCAACGATCTGCGAAAAAGATAAGCCAGGGATTTTGGATCGTTCTGCCATGAGGAAGATTCATACATGAAATCTTTAATATGAATAGAAGGATTACCTGTGCCGTTATACCTACGGTATGTAGGCATTTCGGAGGGAGGGAGATGAAATGTGGGAAGAATTGGTAGGGAAATCTCAGGGGCGGACTTCCCATCGACCATTTTCTTGAGATTCCGAAACTCCTCGTTCATTTCATTGTATTTATTGAGGAGAGCTGGTTGAACTCCTCGGCAGGTGAAAGTGGGGCCTGCCACTGAGACTGAGAAGGCCTTACAGGGGCCTGAGAAGGAAACCCTGAGCCAGATGGGTATGGTGGCCCACCAGTGGACGGACCCATCTGGGGTACCGTATGAGGGATGGCAGGGATCTGAGACTGTACGGGGAGGAACTGATAAGAGGCGGGCTGTTGGCTCGCCTGTCCTTGAAGTGAAGAAGAAGGGGCAACCTGTACATGTGATGGGGATACAGCAGCCTGGAGCGGCTGTTGGTAGGATGTGGGAGCCAAAGTTGACTCCTGAGGAGGGGGAGATACAGACTTCCCCTTTAAAATGGCCTGAAAGGCCAGAAGTTGCTCAGGGCTGAGCTGTGTAGTAGCGAGGGCACCCAACAGGGAGAAGATATCCTGGGGTGGAGCTAGTTCCCGTGGAACAGTGAGGACCTCTTGTGAGGTCTCACGGGAGGGGCCTGAGTCCATTGCGTGGACCCGTGGGTCAGCTGACTGACCACGACCTGATTGATTCTCTTCGGAAGAGTCGTGAGCCATTCCTGTAACTTTACCAGAACGTAAATGCATACACTAGCAAACAAGTATCAGAGATTAACAGACAAGTGGATGATCTTACGCCATTTTTTTCGGTTTTTATTTTAACTTTTTTTGTGTGTTTTGATTTAATTATTTTTTTTGATTTTTTTTCTCTTTTTTTGATTTTAACAAATATAAAATTCACACTTAGTAGGAGGGACCCTAATTACACTTTATTTTACCGCCGTGTCAGCTAGGGGCACTTGTCTCACCACGAATAGGTAACTAACTCCGGGGTACTTCAGTGGTACAACCAGCCCAGTGAACGAAGAGGGAATCCTTCGCTGTCGGGGACTTACGGAGGTCCCAATGGAGGAGATCCTAGTCCGTCGAGAGGAATTCCCGACGGAGAGTCCTTCCTTCACCGAGAGGGGTTAATCCTTAAATAAGTAAAAGAAAGAAAAGAAAAGGGGTAAATGCATGAAATGCAGTGCTGAATAAAAGATGTATAACACACAAATACCAGAGATAAACACACAAATAGAACAGAGATAATCACAATGATATAACAGAGATATAAAAGCAATAAACAGATGGAGTATGATACAACCGTTCCTCTTTCGAGACACGTAGATCACTTGAAAAAAAGAGAGAGGGACTCTGAGGGTGCACGTAGTGCACGAGGGGAATGACGTAGTGCACGTGGGCGCAATAAGGAGAGGGGGACAGAGGGTGCCAAATAGAGGGGAACAAGGAGGGGCACACGTGGGTGCCAAATGGAGGAGGGCACAAGGAGGGGCACACGTGGGAGCCAAATGGAGGAGGGCACACGTGGGTGCCAAATGGAGGAGAAGGGGCACACGTGGGTGCTAAATAGAGGGGCACGCGTGGGTGCCGAATAGAGAGGGACACACGAGGGTGCCAAATGGAGGAGAAATGCACGCGGTGCACGAGACAACGTTAACCTCTCAAGTAACCACAAAGGACCGGGGGGAGTGCACGAAGTGCACGAGGGGAGTGGGCGCACTTGGGCGCAGTAGGGAAGGGCACACGTGGGTGCCGAAAGGAGGGACACACGTGGGTGTCAAAAGGAGGGGCACACGTGGGTGCCAAAAGGAGGGGCACACATGGGTGCCAAAAGGAGGGACACACGTGGGCGCCGAATAGTTTGTGGGTAACCAAAAAAAAGTAAAAAGTAGGTCCCACCGTGATCGCCAGAGATGTGAACGCGTGACGTGGTGGAAAGAGAGAGAGATGTGGGGCTTCCCTCTCTCTTTAATAAAGGGTGAAAGAAATGAGGATAAAACAATAGAAACGCGCGCTGTAGGGGATATGGAAGAACGGTGGACAAGTACGACCTACAGATGACACTCTAATTGAGACAGAGAGAATTTAGATTGGCCGAACTCCGGTACGTGGCGGAGATAGGGGTCCGAAGGCCCTCTCGCGCAAACTGAACCCCTTCCCGGTAGGCGTGACCCACCGTTCCGAGAGCAGCTTTTCAGATACCGAATTCGAGTCCTGGAACTCTACATAATAGAATTTGACAGACGGGAAGACATGTAGACTCGGAAATTGTAACGTATATCACTTCTCGAACAGTTACAAGAACAATATAAATAAAAGCATACCACCGCAGGACATTTGTCTTTGCGGGGTTTTAGTAGGAATATAGCAATATGAGCAGTAATTAATATATGTACATATGGAAACCACCGCGAGACATTGGCCTTACGGGATTTTTAATGCAATATAAATAATACATATAAGTATATATATAAACCACCACGAGACATTGGCCTCTGTGGGGTTTACTATACCATAGATAATAAATATAAGTATATATATATACATAAACCACCACGAGACTTTGGCCTCTGTGGGACTTTTATTCTAACATTGATAATAAATATAAGTATATATATATATATATATATATATATATATATATATATATATATAAACCACCACGAGACTGTGGCCTCTGTAGGGTTTTCACTACGATATAGATAATAAATATAAGTATAACCACCACGAGACATTGGCCTCTGCGGGGTTTTTAATATAACATAAGTATATATAACAAGAAATAAAAAGGGGATCAAATAAACCGCCGCGAGATGTTATTCTCCGCGGGGTTTTAGAGCGATGATAGGGGAATGCTGAAATTTAATAGTTAGGAGTTAGAAAGTAGGGTGTAGAAAATAAAATGCTGAAATGGAAACGGTCGCGGGAGGTGACCCACCGCACCAGTTAGGAATTAGATATACAGAAAGTAAACGACAGAAACCGCCGCGGGGAATAATCCTCCGCGCGGGTGAGGCCAAAGACAGAAGAAGATGACCGCTGCGGGAAGTAACTCTTCACGAGTGTTATTAAAACAAAGATGATCAAAATGGAGCGCGCGTTAGAAGTTTTGTGATCGCCAGAGACCAAGGGTCCCGAGTGGATTGATCGCTTTTGCCTTTGACACGGGAATTGCGTGGGTTCCTTCTTCCTCTTCTTTCGACAGGCCGAAGAAGAGGGCCTTTAACTGGTTACCCCTACACAAAGAACAAACAGAGAAAAAACAACAGGTTGGTGAGAACGACGGTGGTGTAGTATCAATCCTTAGATAATAAAACTGTAAATAACATAAACGAACACGTACCTGGTTGGTGTTTTTAAAACCCCTTTAGAACTAAAGGGTATGAAATGTCATGATGAAATGCACAAACACACTCACAAGCGAGGCCCTCTCGGAGAGAAAGGCATGGCACATATGCTAAATGATGCATGTAATGTGATTAACTGACCAAATAAAATAAGGGGGAGAAAAGCTTATCGGGGAAGACCGACGACGAGCTTTGAGAAGGGCTTCAATAGCACGAGCACAGCGCGACCAAAGAACTTCTGAGCGGACTTCAGAAACTAGTTAAGCCGGACATAAGAACACACACACTAGCATATATATATGAATGATAAATATATTTATATAAACATTACATAGCCATATTAAAAACATTTAACATATGCCTACGTACAAACGTATATAAACATATACGTAAGTTGGTCAAAATAAAACAACATGAATTTGAGAGAGAAGGCGAGAAAGGGAGAGAGAAAACTCTTTTTTTTTTTTTATTATTTTCAAAGACTTTGTTTTAAAAGAAAGAGGATGATATATATATATATATATATATATATATATATATATATATATATATGATATATCTGATATATCTGATATATATATATGTGTGTGTATTATGTATATATATAATATATATAAATAATATATATATATACAGGAGAAAGAAAGAAAGAGGGGGTGAGAGAGGAGATGAGAGGGAGAAAGAGAGAACCAAGACAGGGAGAGAGAGATCACGTAAGGGAGAGAGAGACGAGAGGGAGAAAGAAGAAATGAGACAGAGGGGAGGAAAAGAGGGAGAAAGAAAAATTAAATAAAAAAAGATAAAAATGTATAAAGAAGAGAGAGAGGGAGATCGGAGGGGAGAGGGGGAGAGAGAACGTGTGGGGGAGAGGATTAAAAAAATAAAAAATAAGAGAGAGAGATCGAGAGGGTAAGAGAGAGGATTAAAAAAATAAAAAAAATGTGGGAGAGAGGGAGAGAGAGAGAGAGAAGAAGTGAGAGAGGGGGAGAAAGAGAGGGGGGAAGGGAGAGAGAGAGAGAGAACGAGAGAGATCGCGACAGGGAGGAGAGAGAGAGAAAACGGAGAGAGGGAGAGAGAAAGAGAGAGAGAGGGAGGCGCGGTGAGAAGAGAGAGAGATCAGAGAGAGAGAAAGAGAGAGAGAGAGAGAGTGGGGGGTGCGAGAGGAGAGAGAAAGAGAGAGACGGGAGAAAGGAGATAAGACGCAGGGGGAGAGAGAGATGAACAGAGGGAGAGAGAGGAAGCAGGAGAGAGAAATAGAGGGAGGGAGAGAGCGACGGTGGTGGCGTTGAGGTGGTCGTGCGTAGACGGTCGACGGTGGCAGTGGAGAGCTCCGCAGCGTCGCGGTGCAATGGAGGGGAGGTGCCCGGCGCGGGGGCTCGCGGTGGTCGCGGCGGAAGCCGACGGACGGCGTGATGCTCACGGCGGCGTGCACCCGGGGAGTAGACGGCAGTGGCGAGATGCTGCAGGCGACGTGTTGGTGATAGCCGAGGAGGACGGCGACGACGGGCTCGCGAACGGACGTGGAGGAGTCGCGGTAGTGGCGGTGCAGGTGGGAGGACGGCTTCGACGGCGTGGAAGGTGGCTTGGCAGGCGGTTGCGGCGACACTGGCAGCAGCTAGTTGTGGTGGTGCCGGGGGTCGGTGTGGTTATAGAGTGCAAGGTGGTGGAGGTGAGTTCGGTCCGATGATGGGGTGCTGGGGGTGTGCATGCGCTGGGAGAGGGAGATGGTGAGAGAAGAGATGGGGTGGGAAAGAAAGAAAAAGAGAGGAGTGGAGGTCGGGGGTGGTTCACGGCAGAGAAGAGAGGGAGAGGGGCGGTCGGTGGCCTCGGGAGAGGGACGCAGGGGTCGACGGTGGATGTGGTGAAGGGAGGGGTGTGAGCTAGAGAGAGAAGGAAATGGAAGGTGGACGGTATGCAGAGAAAATGAGAGAAGGGAGTTGTGTGGGAGGCGCTGTGCAGAGATGAGAATGGAGGGGGGGGCGCTGCTGGTGGAGGGACGAGAGAAAGTGAGAAAGAGGTAGGGAGTTCGACCGGGGGAGAGTCACGGTGCCTGGGGGCTTGCGAAGTGGAGGTTGGACGTGGGAATGAGGAGCTCCGAATGGGGAAGTGAGGTTGCAGTTGGAGAGGTTGGACGTGGGAGTGGGGGGGATCACCGATTAGCCGAGACAGAGAGAGTGGGTGAGGGAGTGTGTGTGTGTGTGTGCCTTGGTGGAGAGGGTGAGAACAGTGTGCATGTGTGTGTGCCTTAGGGGAGGGGATATGTGCAGTAAGGTGAGAGGGAAAGAAAGAGACGGGAGGGGTGAGGGAGAAATTTCGTGAGAAGGAGGGAAGAGAATAGAGAAATAGAAAGGGAATTAAGGATAAGATATATATATTATTTTTATTATTTTGTTTGTTTTATTTATTTTTGTTTGATTTTTTATGTTTTTTTATTTTTTTTATAATTATCATATCTTTTACTTTTTAATAAATATATTTTTATCAATTATATATATATAGTAATCACTTATATATATATATATTTACAAAAATATTATTAAAAAAAGTAATTATATTTATTATGTAAACATAATTATACACACATTTTTTTTGATTTCATTTTCTCTTTTGTTTATTTTAATGTACACATATTTTAATTTTCTCCCTTTCACAAAATAATGCAATTTAACCACAATTACGGAAGTCACTTAAATAAAAGAACATGTAAGCCACTTCAGGGTATTACGGTACAATATGGGATTTACTCGTCGTAACGTCAGAAACGGCGTGTCTACAGAGGGGACAGCCGGGCCAGCATCGCTGCCAATCGCAGAAGCAGCCTCAGCCCCCTCGGCTCCAGCCGAGGCGGGAGTCAAGCCAGCATCATCGCCGACCATAGGAGCAGCCCCAACCTCCTCGGCCCCCTCTTGCTCGGCGGATGGGAGAGCTCGCCCAGTAGGGTCGGCCCCATCATGCTCGGTGGAGGGGTGAGCCGCAGCAAGGTCGCCTTCGACTGCGGGGGCGGCCCCAGCCTTCTTGGCCCGTTTCCTGGCCTTCACGGCGTCCCAGATCATGGCCTCCATGGGATCCTTGCGCTTGGACCCCCATGACCCGGAAGACCCCTCCCGGGCCATTCCCTTGCCCCTATCTCGGGCTCGGGAGTGACCCGTGGGAGCAGCCGACTCATTGGCAGCCGAGTCATCACCGAGATCAATCACCTCTGCGACCTCCTCCAAAGTCGGCCGCCTGGTGTCTGAATAGAAGAAGGATATGGTTAGGAGAAACGAAGGCCTCATCGCCCGACGAGAAGGCTAGCTCATGATGTATGTACCTGTCGGCTTTAGCCGATGGAGAAGACACCGCTCGATGTTCTCCGGAGTCACCAACTCCTCTGTGGATCGGCGATGCTCCAGCAAGATGGCCGCATACTTCTCCATGTCTGGGGGAAACTCATCCTGCCTCAGAGGAATGTTCGGATGGAAATTGGGGATTACGGGGCACCTCCAAGTCTCCTCCACCGAGAAAATCCCCACCCAGAAGAACTGAGTTTTCCACCCCTTGTGCAAAGAATCCTTCGCGACCAAGGAGACACAGCTCCTATTCTGCCTCGCCTGGATAAAATAGAAGCCCTTCCCGGCCGAGGGATGTGCCTTCAACTCGAAAAAATAATGAAAGAGGTCCAAGGAAGGAGGAACTCCGCATTAGCGGCATAGGATGCGAAAGGCGGAAAGAAGAAGATAAGAGTTGGCTACCAACTGTACGGGTGCCAACTGAGAAATTGAGAAGCTTAAGAACAAAGGACTCGAAGGGAAGGCGGAACCCACCCTTCCACGATAGAAGAAAGGTGCAGATGTGGCCCGTAGAAGAATCCAAGCTCGTCTCGTGCGGGGCAGCCGCGACGAAGTAAAATTTATGGGGCAGACGAAACTGGAGCTCCAGCCGTTTTACCTCCGCCTCCCCCAGTTCACTGCAGTTCGGAGTCGTCGCCCTTGCCACAGGCTCGCCCTCCCACTCTTCAACATCCGGACGCTGATCCGCCATGGAATCCGGAGAGGAACTTGAAGAAAGACGCTCCCGGGACCCCGAAGACTCTAGAGGAAGGGGAAGCTGTCGGACTGCCTCTATAGTTATCTCCGCCAACTCCGCGAACGCCGCTGTAAGCCTCTGCTCTTCCGCCGTGTCCTCATGATGCATCAAAGAGCCCCAAAAGCAAGCGCGAAGGAAAGTCAAACCCTAAAAATGGAGGGAGTCTGGAGCGACGACAAGCGCACAACGCCTATATTCTCACGCAGAAGGCGGCGCATCGTCCGGCCTCCGAGAAATGGGGGGCCCTTCAGTTCAAATCCGTCAGGATCATCATTATTACGGGCCCAGGTGACCACGACACATGGCTCCTTAACACCGCCAGATCTCCACCCACCTGAGCCACGCTGGTCCAAAACCCTAAATAGCTACTCTTTCGAGCTTACCAAAGCTCGGGAGTAGGATGGGGACAAATGGAGAGGGAGATTTCTGTAGAAAATCTAAGAGCAGCCGAAGTAGGTCCACCAGGACCAAACGAGGCCCAGCTCATCTAAGTGACAGCCCCGCAGGGCACTTAGACTAAAAAGCCCAATAAGATCACTCGGGATCAAACCCTTCCTCGGCGGCCCTTAGGCTCGGAAGGCCCGAGCGACTGTTAGGACGGAGGAAGACCCACGCCCGATCTATCCTCTCACCGGGATAAAGGCTAGCGCTCAGCGCCCCCTCCGACCGATCCTCATCCGAGCTATGCCTATCGCCCGGATAGGGTTGGCACTCTTCACGCTTAGGATGACCGACGATTTGCTTATCGACACTGCCGTTGAGAGCCCTTTATCAGTAGGAGTTTATGAAGATAAGGGACCCATAACTCCTCAAGACTATAAAGATCGCACGATGAGGATGTAAAGAGCCCACGTTAAGGACGTAACTCCCGCCTGAAACTCCTCAGCTTACAGGACTCATGAGGCCGGCGCACTATTTAAACCTAGAACTCCCTCCAGTGAGAGGTAAGGCCAACACACGCATAAGATTCCCTAAGCAGGAACCACTTCACCACCTTGGTGTAGAGGGATCTCGCGCCTCTCTTTTCCTCCTCCCTTCATAGCTTCTACCATTGCTCTACTGACTTAGGCATCGGAGGGTTTACCCCAGGGAACCATCCCTGGGCCCCCTGATCCGTTTCCCCTCCTTGCAGTTCACTATTCGGTGATCATCCCCCCAGCTCAGGACCAGTGCGAGATCACGCCTCTTCAGTGTCCATCCTTAGAGTTGATGTAGTCATTTCAGTAGTGGATGTATTGAGTCATAGTAGGGATTATGTTCTCTTTCTTTTTGTGTCAATTGATGTAAGATTTAGTAAAGTCCACAAGTTGTCAGTTGTAATAAGTACTTTCCATCTTTATTATCAATAAAATTTCAGTTATTTGCATTTAATTGTTGGCCTTTGGATGTATGATCTCTTGTGGCAATATATGCTCTGATTTATATGAATGTTATAACTGCTACGTTCCGATTTTTCGCATCGGGGCGTGATAGTTTTGTGGTATCAGAGCCTAAATTATCTTTAGACCCTAGGTTTCTAGAAGTGTCATAGAACCCGTAACATTGGTAAAGTCTAAAATCCGACCCGGTGAGATGGGGTAGAGACTCGGGTTAAGTTAATTAACCAACTCTAAGAAATAGATTCGGTAGAACGTTATTAATTAATTTTCTTTACGTCGTAGAAATTTCTCGCGATGGCAGCCGAGCGCGTGCAGTGGCGAGATATGCAATGCACGGTTCAGGGCCTGACCCAGGCCTTACAGCAGGTGGCGCAAGGCGGTGCGCATCATGGAGCCGGTGATCTCCACCGGAACTTTTGAGGATTGAGTTCCCCGTGCTTTGGTGGCACTGCAGGAGATGGATCGGATCTTTAGAGTTATGCAGTGTGGTGACCAGGACCGAGTCCTCTTGGCGACATTCCAGCTGGAGTGTGATGAACGTGCTTGGTGGGAAGCCATGGAAGCCACGCTCGGTAATAGGCGTGCGACATGGGATGAGTTTAAGGAGCATTTTAACAGTAAGTATTTCTCAAATCGTGTGCAAGAAAAGAAGGCGATGGAGTTCGCTTCACTGAAATAGAGGAATTTATCAGTTGCTGAGTACGAGGCACAATTCACCAGATTATCCCGCTATGTGCCGCATTTGGTATCTACTGAGAAGATGAAGGCCAAGCGATTTTTGAATGGATTGAAGCTTCAATATATTAACCAATTGGCACCTTTGGAGATCCACACTTATGCTAAGATTGTAAGAAAGGCCCAAGTTCTCAAAGATACTGTGGAGATGACAGACCAGATAAGAGGTCGAGACAAGAAGAGGGAGTAGACTACCAGGTCTGGAAATTTCAATCCCACTAATGGCAAGAAGAGGCCCAATGGCGGGCCAAGTTTTTCGAAAGACAGGAAGCCGAAGGAAAGTGATAAGAATGCTGGATCGACAGCTCCATCCAAAGCAGTCTGCAGGTACTGTGACCGCCCGGGTCACATGATGGAATAGTGTTGGCGCAAGTTGGGCGCCTGTTTGAGATGTGGTAGTAGGGACCATCGAATCCCTGATTGTCCCCACATTGCTGAGCAGGCAACATCTGACAAGCCGTAGGGGAGTCAAAAGCGACAGGGCAGGCTCCAAGCCCTCCAAGATGTGGAGATTGAAACCGAGGCTATCGAGGAAGGAGGTATTGAAGGTACCCTTACTATTCTTTCCAAGCCAGTATTTGTACTTTTCGACACTGGAGCTACTCATTCATTTATATCTCAGAAATTTGCTAAGACTTTATCTGTGAAATCAATATTATTAGATTCTCATCTTGTGATGTCAACCCCTATTGGTTCGGGGTCAGAGATTAAATATTATTGCCCCTCTAGCGATGTTTTGATTAATGATTGTAACTTGCAGTGGACCTAGGGTCACAGGATTAATCCCACATCGGATGTTGAGAAAGCAACTGAGTGCTTATAAAGAAGGTCTTCACCTCTTAACCCAAGAGAGCTCTTTTATAAGGACAAAACCTTAGCCGCCCTCCTGCATGACAGGGACAATACCTCTTGGGGGCACCAAAAAAACTCACCTCTCATCTACAAAGTGGCGCCGTCTATGGGAACCCTGAGCTCGCACTTGCTTGCCTTCTCAAGGGGGGGCTTGTGTAGTGGACCTAGGGTCACAGGATTAATCCCACATTGGATGTTGAGAAAGCAACAGTGTTAAAGAAGGTCTTCACCTCTTAACCCAATAGGGCCCTTTTACAACGATAAAACCCTCGCCGCCCTTCCGCGTGACGCGGACAATACCTCTTGGAGACACCAAAAAGGTTCATCTCGCATCTACATAACTTATATGCTGATTTGGTATGCATGAAGATGAAAGATTATGACGTGATTCTAGAAGCTGATTGGTTAACTAGACATGGAGCTAGTGTTCATTGTAAATCAGGAGTAGTGTCTTTTCCTAGATGACCTGAGCTTTTCTTTTCTGGCTCTAGGCAATCTAAGTCCGTGCCACTTATTTCGACACTCCGAGTGAATAAGTTGTTAAGGTGAGGGTGTCAAGCATTCTTGGCCTTGGTCTCTTTGACCGATAAGAAGTAAGTGGAGTTGGAGGACATCTCTGTTGCCCAGGATTTTCCGGAGGTGTTTCTTGAAGATTTGTCAAGTCTTCCTCCTGAGAGGGAGGTGATTTTCTCTATTGATTTAATTCCTGGCGCTTCACCTATCTCTAAAACTTCGTATCATATGTCCCCTACTGAGTTAAAAGAATTGAAGGAGTAGTTGTTGGAATTGCTAGAAAAAGGGTTTATTCGTCCGAGCACATCCCCGTGGGGTGCTCCTGTACTTTTCATGAGAAAGAGGGATGGTTCGTTGAGGCTGTGTATTGATTATTGCCAGTTGAACCAGCTCACCGTTAAGAACAAGTACCCATTGCCGAGGATTGATGAGATGTTTGATCAGATATCTAGAGCCCATTATTTCTCGAAAATCGACCTCAGATCGGGGTATCACCAATTGGGGACAAAAGATGAGGATATTTATAAGACGACATTCCGTAGCAGGTATGGGCATTTTGAATTTATTGTAATACTATTTGGACTAACAAATGCTCCTGTAGCTTTCATGCAGCTGATGAATAGTTTGTTTCGACCCTACTTACATTGGTTATGGTATTTATTGATGATATTCTTATATTCTCCAAGAGCAAGGAGGAGCATGAGAAGCACTTGAATATGGCATTGCAGATACTAAGGGATCATCAATTATACGTCAAGTTCAGTAAGTGTGAATTCTGGTTGCAAGAAGTATCCTTTCTGGGGCATATTATTTCCAAAGATGGAATTTCGGTAGACTCTTCTAAAGTGGAGGCGTACATGGGAAAGGCCTGTAAATGCAACTGAAATCAGGAGTTTCTTAGGCCTAGCAGGTTACTATCGGAGGTTCATTAAGGATTTCTCCAAGATTCTAATACCCTTGACTAGATTAACTCGTAAGGAGAATTGATTCGAGTGGTCGGAAAATTATCAGAAAAGTTTTCAAACTTTGAAGGAGTGCTTAACCATTGTCCCGGTGTTGGCCTTGCCATCCGGAGAAGGAGGTTTTGAAGTATATACTGATGTATCAGGAATTGGTTTAGGTTGTGTGTTGATGCAGCAAGGGAAAGTGATAGCTTATTCTTCTAGGCAGTTGAGGAAGCACAAAGAGAATGACCCTATTCATGACTTGGAGCTAGCGACAGTTGTGTTTGCTCTGAAGATTTGGAGGCACTATGATGCGGGACGGACACGGGGACCGACTCTACGCGATGCGAACCTCGGACTCTAAGTGAGGACGCAACCAGCAACATGCAAGTTTGAGAGACTTCGGACTGACACAAAGAGTTCCTATGGGCTATACGTCGCTAACAGAAATGGAAGCTCACTCGTCGTCCCAAGCGAGGGAAACGCGGATCGTGCGCGGTTGAAGAACCGGCAGAGTTCACGGGTAGTCGACTCACTTCCAGACTCGGATCGAGTCACGGGACGGGTCACTCTCACACTCACAGCGGTGACATGGACTCACGGGCTAGAATCCTACGCTCTCGCAACGGCATATGGCCATATACTAGCTAAGGAAAATAATGCCAAAAAGTTACGACCTTTACCTCCACCCACCCGGCGTGGGGAAGACAACCCCGGCCGATCTCGGACTCCCGGTTAAACACTTTTTACAGCAGTACAATAATTTGACCCACTCCACGCAGGGAGGTAATAGGTCACATGTGGGGCCCGGGAGTCACGACAATCGGGTTGACGGGCAAAATCTTGATGTCATCCCGGCGATGCCGAACACGCGTTTGTGGTGCTGTCCGGACGGCGCGATCTACGGGTCCGTGGGGCCCACGGACCGCTCAAACCTCCGGCGCTAGTGGGGTGGGACCCGCTGTGATGGGGACCCCTGGTGGCGCGCCTCCCTGGATGGCGGTCGACCGGAACTACCGATCGGCTCCGATCCCCACACTATGGAATTGCTGTCCACAGACTGAAGCTTCTGTTTTCCGGCGCGCGCTCCGGTGAGATCGGTCGTTGCGACCAATCCCGATGTCGGATAAGGGCACAGGAGGTACCGTTGGAAAGCTCTCTTGAAGTCTTTCAATCTAGGCCCAAAGAGATGATTTGAATCTGCACGGATCTGGACTTTGTTGAATTTTGAAGTTTCTGTTGTACAGTACCCGAACTCTTAGAACAACAGGGCAGTTTCCTGAGAACTGCCTTTGACCGTGAAGCAAACCTTCGAATCAGACTTCGACCTCTTCTTGAAAGTTGTGGAGGGGAAAGAGAGAAAAATGGAAATATTTTTTATGGAAGGATTGGTGGAGGCTACGATTTGTTAGGATTTTAACACTGGCGGGTGGTCGGATCTGGAAACTGACTGATAGAACTGTAGATGGATCTGAAGATGAATTTTAGAAAATATGAGATGGTCGCACGAAATTCCACGAAAAATTGGGGATGGAGGGGTTGGTGGATAGAACTCCCAGTAAATTTGGGAGTTCCGGTAAAAATGAAAAGGTGGTCCGAATACTGGAAACACAGGGCGGTTGTGGATCTGGACTGAAAACAGGCAGAACTAGATGGGAAAGATGGACGAAAATGGAAAATTATGAGATGGAAGCTTTATGGTCAACCAATTTTTTTAGATCGTTGGGAACACCTCGGGAACACCTCCTGAAAATTTCAGCTCAAGAACATGTTGGGGTAGAGAGCAGGAATTCGTGGAAGGCACATCTGTCCTGGATGGACAGAACACCGGCAGCAACTGCGGTGGTGCGATGGCGGCTCGTGCCGGCGGCGGCGATCACCGGAACTGATAGGGGAGGCTTCCCACCTCCAGAATACAGCCTTCCCAGCTGCAAAGGGGGAGAGAGGAGAGAGAGAGAAGGGGGCGGCCAAGGCCTTGCTCCAAGGATTTTCTTCCAATCAAATGCATTAATTCCACTAAAATGTTTAATACATGGTTCTTATATGAAATGGCAAAAGACACAAAACACGCTTGGACCTAGATTTTGGGGAATAAACAAATGGGATAGAACTAATTCGTTCTAATACCATTTTTACAAAAAATAAAATGCTTGATGGTGAGAGGGGGGCGCCCCCTTGACCTAGAGAGCAAGGTTGGTGGCCAACCTTGACTTCCAAGCTCCCTTGTCCCCCACTTGGCCCACCCTTCGAGAAGCCCACATTTGACAAGTTGACTGTCCCCACATGGGCCCTAGGGATGTGGATCAATGGGAGGAGGGGTGGGGGGGCCCGTGGGACCCGGGTGGTCCCATTTTACAAATAAACCCCTCTTACAAACCAAATTACAAATAGAATAAAATGAAATAAACACACATTACACACAAATAGAGTCTAAATAAATATGATAAATGTCGGGACTCAAGGGGGAGTCTCCAAGCTGTCTCCGAGCCAGATGGAAGCTGCTTCCGATTGGGTGGTGCTCCGCGTACGGTATCGGTGGCTCGCCGACTCGTGCCGCTCGAGTGCTCTGGTGTCCGCACCAATTCTCCCCGGGTGGGAGCAACTCGACCCTGTTGAGTAAAGGTCTGCATCACTATGGTACCGCTGCAGTAGGTCCGGATCAATCCGCTGCAACTCTCCATGGGTGATCCACGTATCCTCGGTGGCGGGCCGTCCTCTCCATCGCACTAGGTAGCGCGGGTAAGATCCACTCATGGTAACTGTCACTTGCTCATCCAGTATATGATCGATATGCTCTCGCTGCCGTGAAAGAGGGGCTGGAGGTGGACACTTAGGTGTGGGATCACTCTCAATGGGAGGGGATGGCTCAAAAGGCTCACTAGGGATCACCGCTGGGTCCCTATGTGCAACTAGATCTGATACATTAAAAGTAGAGCTTATACCATATTCCCCGGGTAAGTCCATAACATACGCATTGGATCCAACGCGTTTCAGCACTCTAAATGGACCGGCTCCGCGAGCTTGCAGTTTCTTTACGGTTCTAGAGGGAAACCATTCAGGTCTTACCCTGATCATGACATATTCACCCTCTTGGAACTCTCGGTGGTGTCGATGGGCATCGGCTAGCTCTTTGTAACGTGCATTGCTGGCCTCAATGTGACGACGGATGTCGTCATGCAGACTCCTAATATGCCTAGCAAACGACTCGGTAGACTCCGACACACGTGCATGGATAGGCATGGGGACAAGATCCACGAGTTTCCTAGGCCTACGACCTGTGACAATCTCGAATGGACTCATGCCGGTAGACCTATTAACTGAATCATTATATGCAAATTCTGCCATGGGTAGAATGAGATCTCAATCCTTTATGCGGTCCCTGACAAGGCACCTCAAAAGGTCACCCAGACTCCTATTGACCACCTCGGTCTGACTATCTGTCTGGGGATGATATGCAGTGGTGAACTTGAGGTGAGTACCCAACATATGCGAAAGTGTCTTCCAAAAATAACTGGTGAATCTAACATCACAGTCAGACACTATGGTACGAGGCAACCCGAACTTGCACACCACATGAGTAAGGAATAGGCGGGCTACCCTCGAAGCATCCGAAGTCTTCGAGCAAGGAATGAATAGGGCCATCTTCGAGAATCGGTCAACGACCACATAGACCGAATCATGCTTCCTGGAGGTACGTGGCAATCCCAAGATAAAATCCATGCTAACATCTTGCCACGGGGCATCAGGCACGGGAAGAGGCGTATAGAGGCCTGAGCTTTGCTTCTTCATCTTGGCCGTAGCACATGTACGGCACTGAGCCACAATGTGAGCAACATCGCGCTTCAAGCTCAGCCAATAAAATATATGCTCAACTGCCTCAATAGTCTTGTTCCGACCAAAGTGGCCGGCTAGACCTCCCGCATGTAGCTCCCAGACTAAGCAGTCTCGAACCGAAGTTCAGGGAACACAAAGCCTGCCACCTTGACAGAGGTAGCCCTCCTGGAGCACTTAGTCATCATGATCTCTCGAGGGTCCGGCCTGGAGAGTGGTATAAATCTGACCGAAGTCAGGACAATCAACATAGGCCTCTCTCATCTTTTCCAACCCTATGACCTCAGCACTCATGGTGGTAAGCAAGCACGCTCGCCGACTCAAGGCATCGGCCACCTTGTTCTCAACTCCAGCCTTATGTTTAAGCACAAAGGTGAACTGCTGGAGATACTCAACCCAACGGCTATGACGCGAATTAAGCTTCTTTTGGGAATGGAGGTACCTCAAAGCCTCATGATCGGAGTATAAGACAAACTCCTGATGTAATAGGTAATGCCTCCAATGCCTAAGAGCCTGAACAACTGCGTAAAATTCCTTATCATAAGTGGAGTATCGAAGTTTCGCGTCATTCAGCTTCTCGCTGAAATATGCGACCGGGTGGGTCTCCTGACTCAAGACTCCTCCAATTCCCACACCCGACGTATCACAAGAGACCTCAAACACCTTCAAGAAATCAGGCAATCGAAGGATAGGTGTCTGGGTCATGCGCTCCTTGATGTCGTTGAAGGCGGCAGCTGCGGCCTTCATCCAAACAAATGTGCCCTTTCGGATACAATCCGTGATCGGGGCGGTCACGGAGCTAAATCCGCCGATGAAGCGACGATAGAACGTCGTAAGGCCATGGAAGCTGCGGACATCATGAACCGTACGGGGTTCCGGCCACTCAATAATGGCCCGGACCTTCTCCAGATCGGCGGAGACCCCAGTACTAGACACAATAAAACCCAAGAAGGTAAGCTGAGGTGTCATGAAGGCACACTTCTGTGGGTTCGCGAACAACTGCTCTCGCCTAAGAAGAAGATAGTCCTGCTGATGGTGGTCTAAGTGGTCCCCCGTGGTGCGACTATAGATAAGGATATCATCGAAATACACAACCACAAAGACTCCAATGAACGGTCGAAGGACCTGAGTCATGAGTCGCATGAATGTGCTAGGGGCTTTGGTCAACCCAAAAGGCATGACCAACCACTCATATAGACCATCCTTGGTCTTGAATGTGGTCTTCCACTCATCACCTGGCCTAATCCTCACCTGATGGTAGCCACTCTTAAGATCAATCTTTGAGAAGATAGTGGCACCAGCCATCATTTCTAGCATGTCATCTAGGCGGGGAATAGGGAACCTGTACTTCACGGTGATTTTGTTGATGGCACGGCTATCAATGCACATTCTCCACGTGCCATCCTTCTTCGGGGCGAGTAAAGCGGGTACAGCACATGGGCTCATGCTATCCCGAACAGATCTTCTCTGCACTAGCTCATTGACCTGCCGTTTAAGCTCGGCATGCTCCGTGGGACTCATGCGATAATGTGGCAGATTGGGCAAGGAAGAGCCCGGAACAAGGTCGATGGCATGCTGAATATCCCGCATAGGTGGGAGTCCATCGGGAAGCTCATTGGGAAAGATATCAGAAAACTCCTGCAGAATGGTGACAACCTCGGGTGGGAGCTCACCCTCGGAGTCTCGCTCCACCTCTCGGACCGTAATAGCAAACACGGGGCAGCCCTGACTAGCCTCCCGCTCCATTTCCCGAGAGCTAATCAACATCAATTTCCTAGTCCCTAGGCCAGATGTAATGGTCATAGCCTGAGCTGGGGACGGGGTACTGGGCCCGAGAATGGAAGGCTCCGGAGTACTAGGGCCAGTAGGACCCATAACTGGTGGGCTCTTGGGCTGAGAGGGGTGGAGGGTAATCCGTTGGCCAACATGGTCGAAGGTACAGGTGTTCGACCGGCCATGGAGTGTGGCATCCCGATCAAATAGCCACGGCCTACCAAGAATGACACTGCCCACCTCCATGGGGAGGACATCACACCAGATCTCGTCGCGGTAGGCATGGAACTGCAGTGGGACCAAACACCGCAGCCTGATCGGAATGGAGGTGAATCCACCCATGATACTCGATAGGGGCAAGGATGATCCACAGGTGTAAGACCAAGACGAGTTATAGCGCCCGTGGAGATGGCATTGATACAACTCCCACTATCGATGACCACCTTAAAAATTATCTTGCCCAACCTATAGAATGTATGAAGGATAGTGGTCCGACGCCAGTCGTCACTGACCTGAGGCTGGGTAAGGATACACCTGACGACCCCAACGTGGGTATCATTAGACTGTTGGGCATCCTGGGCATCACCTCCCGACTCATAGTACTCGTCAGCTAGTTCCGGATCTGCTTCATAGCTAACTAACTCAAGGCCCACAGGGGTGGTATTCTCGGCCTATGTGTCCCCAATGTTAAGAGATGGGCGGGTGGGACACTGGTTGGCGAAATGGCCAAACCCATTGCAGCGATAACACTGCTACCGTGATCCACTAGGCTCCCCAATCAAAGGTCCTTTCCCCTTATCCTCCCGACGGATAGGAGGTGTAGGCAACAAAGGACGTGCAGGAGGTGCGGGTGCAGGTGGACGGGCGGTGGGTGCCGTGAGATGTTGGGGACGAGGAAGGTCCCTCGGGGGTGGAGGGCGAGGCCTAGGGGCAAAGGGCTCGGGACGAGCAGGCTCCTGAGGTCTAGCCATGGGGGCCCTCGGATACGTGCCAGATGAGCCACGGGGCTCAACACTATGTAGGGGAAAGGAGCCCAACCGATGGGGAGACTCGAACTCGGCCTCGAATTGCTCCAATTCGAGAGCAACCTGATATGCTTGCTCCAAGGTGGTCGCATTGCGGCGAAAGAGTTCATACTGATAGTTGGGCAGCAGACCCCTTCGAAAGCGGGATATAGTCATGGTGCTCTCCTCCGTAACTCCACACCGTAAGTAATATTCGTCAAACTCAGCGGTGTACTCGGTCACGGATCTGTTCCCTTGGGAGATGCTTTGCCATTTGTCTATGAGACGTTGGCGATATGAGGTAGGAAGGTATTTCTCCCTCAACTTGATTTTCATATCATCCCAAGTACCGATTTGGGGTTGACGTCGCTGGTTGAGCAGGCTCTCCACATTGGTCCTAT
The DNA here is from genome assembly GCA_022559845.1 of Amorphophallus konjac. Classification (NCBI taxonomy): domain Eukaryota; kingdom Viridiplantae; phylum Streptophyta; class Magnoliopsida; order Alismatales; family Araceae; genus Amorphophallus; species Amorphophallus konjac. Next base: position 266,392,654 of record CM040127.1, read on the forward strand.
AAGTTTGGGCCTACCCTTGCAGCTTTATCTTCGCGTATCGGACTCTTCGGTGGTCCGTCATCTCAAATCACTCGAAGTACCGGTCCATGCCGGCCTCCCAATCTAGATACACCCTAGGGTCCAAGGACCCGCTAAAAGTGGGAGGGTCCGCACGCACGCCCCTAAGAATGCGGTCGTCATCATCATCATCACGATTCCGTCGTTGATTCTGACGACCGTTACCCCCTTGATCATTATCAGATGCATAATCATCCACCACAAGCACATGTTGTCCCCCAACATTCTCCGCCTGAGCCCTTGGCACAGCAGGTTGCTGAGCCGGCTCTTGTTGGCCGTTCGTCGACGCGGGTTGCGCCGCTACTGGGCCCCTCTCGAGGACGGCAATCCTCCCTACCAGGCCCTGGATGGACTGATCTGAAGATTCGGCCCGATCCTCGAGGGCTTTCATTCTCCCTTCTAGACGCGTTCCTACGCCATCTAGACGCGTACTAAGGCCATCCATACGCGTGTCGAGACGTTCCATAATGGCTCGGAACATCTCGGCCGTCGAGGACTCATCAGAGCTACGGGCCCGGGAATCCGCCATAGGTGGTGGTGGCGAGTATTAGGTACCTCGACGGGTGGGCATGCAAAGACACACGAACTAGGAGACACAAACTAATGCAAACACCGACTAATGCACCTAGACCTAAACCAATATCCGGTACGCGGCGGAGTTAATCGATCCGAAGATCACTCCCGCAAGTGTGCGGCCTTCCCGATAGGCGTAGCCTAACGTTCGGACAACACCTTGTAATATACTGAATTATCGAGATGAAATGTAATTTTAAAACACTTTTTTTTGAAAATAATGATAATCCTAGACTCGACTTAGACCATGATGCATGCAAGACTTATGCAAAGAGTACCCTAGACTCGACTCGCTCTGATACCAAACTGATGCGGGACGGACACGGGGACCGACTCTACGCGATGCAAACCTCGGACTCTATGTGAGGACGCGACCAGCAACATGCAAGTTTGAGAGACTTCGGCCCGACACAAAGAATTCCTCTGGGCTATACGTCGTTAACAGAAATGCAAGCTCACTCGTCGTCCCAAGCGAGGGAAACGCGGATCGTGCGCGGTTGAAGAACCGGCAGAGTTCACGGGTAGTTGACTCACTTCCGGACTCGGATCAAGTCACGGGACGGGTCACTCTCACACTCACAGCGGTGACATGGACTCACGGGCTAGAATCCTACGCACTCGCAGCGGCATATGACCATATACTAGCTAAGTAAAATATCGCCAAGAAGTTACGACCTTTACCTCCACGCACCCAGCGTGGGGAAGACAACCCCGGCCGATCTCGGACTCCCGGTTAAACACTTTTTACAGCAGTACAATAATTTGACCCACTCCACGCAGGGAGGTAATAGGTCACATGTGGGGCCCGGGAGTCACGACAATCGTGTTGACGGGCAGCATCTTGATGTCGTCCCGGCGATGCCGAACACGCGTTTGTGGTGCTGTCCGGACAGCGCGATCTACGGGTCCGTGGGGCCCACGGACCGCTCCAACCTCCGGCGCTGGTGGGGTGGGACCCGCTGTGATGGGGACCCCTGGTGGTGCCCCTCCCTGGATGGCGGTCGGCCGGAACTACCGATCGGAGGCCGATCGGCTCCGATCCCCACACTATGGAATTGCTGTCCACGGACTGAAGCTTCTATTTTTCAGCGCGCGCTCCGGTGAGATCGGCCGTTGCGACCAATCCCGATGTTGGATAGGGGCACAGGAGGTACCGTTGGAAAGCTCTCTTAAAGTCTTTCAATCTAGGCCCAGAGAGATGATTTGAATCTGCACGGATCTGGACTTTGTTGAATTTTGAAGTTTCTGTTGTACAGTACCCGAACTCTCAGAACAGTAGGGCAGTTTCCTGAGAATGCCTTTGACCGTGAAGCAAACCTTCGAATCAGACTTCGACCTCTTCATGAAAGTTGTGGAGGGGAAAGAGAGGAAAACAGAAATATTTTTGGTCGAAGGATTGGTGGAGGCTACGATTTGTTAGGATTTTAACACTAGCGGGTGGTCGGATCTGGAAACTGGCTGACAGAACTGTAGATGGATCTGAAGACGAATTTTAGAAAATATGAGATGGCCGCACAAAATTCCACGAAAAATTGGGGATGGATGGGTTGGTGGATAGAACTCCCAGTAAATTTGGGAGTTCCGGTAAAAATGAAAAGGTGGTCCGAATACTGGAAACACAAGGTGGCTGTGGATCTGGACTGAAAATAGGCAGAACTAGATGGGAAAGATGGACGAAAATGGAAAATTATGAGATGGAAGCTTTATGACCAACCAATTTTTTTAGATCGTTGGGAACACCTCGGGAACACCTCCTGAAAATTTCAGCTCAAGAACATGTTGGGGTGGAGAGTAGGAATTCGTGGAAGGCACATCTGTCCTGGATGGACAGAACACCGGCAGCAACCGCGGTGGTGCGATGGCGGCTCGTGGCGGCGGCGGCGATCACCGGAACTGATAGGGGAGGCTTCCCACCTCCAGAATACAGCCTTCCCAGCTGCAAAGGGGGAGAGAGGAGAGAGGGAAGGGGGCGGCCAAGGCCTTGCTCCAAGGATTTTCTTCCAATCAAATGCATTAATTCCACTAAAATGTTTAATACATGGTTCTTATATGAAATGGCAAAAGACACAAAATACGCTTGGACCTAGATTTTGGGGAATAAAAAAATGGGATAGAACTAATTAGTTCTAATAACATTTTTACAAAAAATAAAATGCTTGATGGTGAGAGGGGGGCGCCCCCTTGACCAAGAGAGCAAGGTTGGTGGCCAACCTTGACTTCCAAGCTCCCTTGTCCCCCACTTGGCCCACCCTTCTAGAAGCCCACATTTGACAAGTTGACTGTCCCCACATGGGCCCTAGGGATGAGGTGGATCAATGGGAGGAGGGGTGGGGGGCCCGTGGGACCCGGGTGGTCCCATTTTACAAATAAACCCCTCTTACAAATCAAATTACAATCCGAATAAAATGACATAAACACACATTACACACAAATAGAGTCTAAATAAATATGATAAATGTCGGGACTCAAGGGGGAGTCTCCAGGCTATCTCCGAGCCAGATGGAAGCAGCTACCGCTCGGGTGGTGCTCCGCGTACGGTATCGGTGGCTCGCCGACTCGTGCCGCTCGTGTGCTCTGGTGTCCGCACCACACTACCTATATGGAGAAACTTTCATAGTGTACTCTGATCACAAGAGCCTAAAATATTTATTTTCCAAGAAGGAGTTGAATATGAGGCAGAGAAGGTGGCTCGAGTACTTAAAGGATTTTGACTTCTCTGATGAGTATCATCTTGGAAAGGGGAATGTTGTGGCAGATGCTTTGAGCAGGAAACCGATGGCCAGATTAGCAAGTTTGATGCTTCAAGAATGGAAGTTGTTAGAGCAGTTTGCAAGCTTAGATCTTAATGTCACAGAGAAGGAAGATCGGGTTATGATTGCTCATGTCCAGCTCCATTCAGAATTGCTTGCAGAGATTAAGCAACTATAGGATAATGACCCGTTGCTAGTGGAAATTAAAGGACAGATGGCTAGTAGACTAGATTTTGTGTTGGCCAGTGATGGTAGATTGTTGTTCCGAGGTAGAACTTGTGTCCCTGATTCTGCGGAGGTGAAGAACTTTATTCTCAAGGAAGCCCATAGGTCCAAGTATACAATTCATCCAGGAGCTACAAAAATGTATCGAGATTTGAAGAGGACCTTTTGGTGGCCGAATATGAAGAGAGAAGTGGCCAATATTGTAAGCAGATGTTTAGTAGGTCTGCAAGTCAAGGCCGAACATTTTAGGCTTGTTGGAAAGTTAAAGCCTCTCGAAATACCACAATGGAAGTGAGGGAGTGTCGGTATGGATTTTATCATGAGCGTACCTAGAACTCGTAGCAGTTTTGATGTAATTTGGGTGATTGTTGATCGTTTGACAAAGTCCGCGCATTTTTTGCCTACTAAATCTAAGTGGACTGTGGATGTTTTGGCTGCCCTATACATGAAGGAAATAGTAATGTTGCATGGAGTTCCTGTATCCATCATATCTGACAGAGACCCCAAGTTTACCTCTCACTTCTGGAAAGGTCTGCAAGCATCCTTGGGAACTCGTTTGAACTTCAGTACTACTTTTCACCCTCAGACTGACGGGCAGACTGAGAGGACGAATCAGATCGTTGAAGACATGTTGAGGGCTTGCATGATCGATTTTGGAGGTAGTTGGCATGAACATTTGCCTTTGATCAAATTTGCCTACAACAATAGTTACCAGTCCAGCATTCAGATGGCACCATTTGAGGCTTTGTATGGCAGAAGCTGTTGGTCCCCTCTTTTTTGGGAAGAGATCGGTGAGAAGCAATGGCTCTGACCATATCTTATTTCAGAGTCATCCAAGTATATTCAAGTCATTAGAAACCGTTTGAAGTTTGCTCAATCCAGGCAGAAGAGCTTTGCTGATAACATAAGAAGGGATTTGGAGTTTCAGGTCAGTGAGCATATGTTTCAGAAAGTCTCACATTCAAGAGGAATTCGAAGATTTGGAATATGAGGCAAGTTGAACCCGAGGTTTGTTGGCTCGTTCGAAATCTTGGATAGGGTAGGCGATGTTACCAATAAACTGGCATTACCACCACAGTTATCGAGAATTCACAATGTCTTCCACGTGTCTACGTTGCGGAAGTACGTATACGACCCTTCGCATATCATCCAACATACAGACTTAGAACTGAAGGAGGATTTATCCTACAAAGAGAAGCCTGTTAAGATTTTGGACGACAAATAGCAGCAACTCAGGAATCGATCCATACCGATGGTCAAGGTCCAGTGGAGTCGGCGTGGAACTGAAGAAGCCACGTGGGAATCCGAAGAAGCGATTAGAAAGCTGTATCCCGATTTGTTCTAAAGGTTGGTATCCGTTACCTTCGTTAGTCAAGATTTGATGAATTTGGAGGACCAAATTCCTTAAAAGTGAGGGAGGGTGTAGCAACCCTAATTTCTTTTTAAAATAATAAGTTAAGTTAATTAAATTTATCCCTTAGGTCAAATATTCGACTAATTTATAAAAATATAGGGAAAGTATATTCTTAGGGAAGACAAAATGCTTAACGCTATTGATAACTGGGCCGACCCCAAACGAAAATTTAGCCAAGCTCGAATTAAGGATTTTAGGCTAACTTGGAGTTTTGGGTAGATAAAGCATAATCGGTCCAATTCCAACTCAAATCGAACCCAAATGCGCTCATTCCTGACCCAAATCGAAGGCCCACGATAGAAGCCCATTTCCCCTCAAGAATCTCGTGAAAACCCTAACCATGGCGGCTCAATTTCGAGGAAGAGGCGACGTGACCCGGCCAAGCACTAACATCGCGTGCGTTCGATTTCACGACTCTCTTCGATCCATATATCAATCTTAGATTCGACCCTAGCTCTATAAAATGAAGCGTAACGCTACCTAGAACTCTCATTTGCTGAGACGGCCGAAGACGTGAGCGATCGAGGGTGGGAACGTCGAGTCTAGGCGAAGGTTTCGTTTAGGGTTCCGATGAGGTCGATTTCCTTTCTTGCGATTAAAGGTAGGTTTCTCTCAGGCTGAACCAATAATAGAATATGCCAGCTTGTCCGTCATCCTGTCCGCTTTCATTTGATACTAGTTTGCCTAATTTTAGTATACCATGTCGATCGAATTTCTTAGTTTACTCAGAGGTATACCCGGAAGGTTGCATTCACTTTAAGCTCATCTTTTGCTGGTTTATCTTATCCTAAACTCAAATCAAAGCATGCCATCTTATTTGTCTTTGAATGCTCTTTCCAACAGTACCATTTTGCCTAATTTTTGTTCAATATATTGCTCGCAATCGCCGTTTTAATCAAGGTCTGTCGAGGTTCGCCGTCGGTGGATCTCGATGTTAAAAACGGTCACACCAGTGACCGCTTGATGAAGAAATGGTCATGCGATAGACTGTCTTTCTCTCCCCAATTTAAATATATATATATATATTATTTTAATTGACACATCCGATATATAAGACATCTCCACGCATATTAATTTGTTTAATAATTATGAGATATTATTGACGCGCCCTAGTAGTCTGATGCCCTCTCTTAGGCGCGTCCAGACTCGTAGACCCGTTCATGACTCAATTTTTTTAAAAATAAAAATAATAATAAATATATTACTTTAGAGGTCTTCTTGAGACCGTCTGACACTAGTTGCGACCTGCAGAAGACCGTTTTTCATAGTTTTCCATCATAAAATCGGCTCGTTTCTCTACGTATTAGGCTATATTTATGCTATCATATTGCTCGTTGCTGAAGTTAAAACACTACAGAACATGACCATTTAGGTTGATGGAATTGTCAAGTTCGAATTTTGATCATTTCTTATCTTTCTATTGTTGGAGAAAAATGTACAAATAAATGGTCAAATCATGGTTTAACTTGTAAAAATTTTGGGACTATCCTTTAATTGATGTTCATAGCTTGTTATCTTCTTAAGATTGTTTGAGGGTCGTGCCACTCCGGTGGTCTCAACTTACCGCTACACTCGTTTTCCTCAGATTTGTAAGTCATAAATTCTTGGGCATCGAATATCCCTCCGTCGGATATTCCTTCCGCCGAACTAGGTGTTCATGTTCCGAGGCCTTTGTAAGACTCCGCGAGCCTGGGATTCCCACTAGGACGCCAAGCAGGTTGTACCACTAAGGCCTGAACCCATTGGAAGTCTATTTACGCAGAACGAGGCCCTATCGAAGTTTTGCCGAAATTATATCAGATTATAAAATGGTCCTTCCAAGACCGCCACTTATTGGTTGCGGTCTTGACTAGACCGTCTTATTTTCCAAGCCATGTGGCCAAATTTGACGCGACCTGTGTCCCCGACGCCTTCATTTAAGCGCGTCCGGTCCCTCAGACGCGTTCATTATTAGGACCAACTCGGTTTAGCCGGTTTGGTCTCACCCTTTCTGGCAGCGGTCTCCCTGTGACCGTCCAGTTATAGGGGCGGTCCATGGCCGACCGTCTCATCTCCCAGCAACCCAAAATTTCATATTTTCCGTGATTTTATGTGTCAACCCAATCCAGCCTCTTCTCGCTGCCATACCTCGAATGTTGGCCTCTCTTTAGGTTAATTATGGGAATCATAATTCCATAAGCCCCCTTTTTTTAAAAGTCATTTTTTTTAAAATGACTCATTCCTTCGATTATGAACTTATTATTGGAACTCTAACAAGAAATCTATACTCCTACATGAGAATGCCTTGATTATGGTTTAACCTTGGGACTCTTGGCCATTTATATAAGTGGATGTCCAGATTGGGATCTATGATCCAACCCCCCTTCAATGCCAACATATCATAAGGGCTCGGTCTGGTCCTAGGAGGAGCACCCGAAAGTACCTGTGCCCCGGGGAGTTTGTAATGACAAGGTGTGGCATTGCACCGTTGTGCATGACTAGCGTGTTAGGCTACAACATTCTACTTCACTTAACTACTCAAAATTTCTTACGTGACATGACGTGCGTGCTTGATATGGCCAATTAACATGGAAACTTTTCATGAAACCTCATGGAAAATTCTTGTTATACTTGCACTTGTTCTTAAATGCCATCTATCTTTTCATTCTCCTATCTGTCATTTGTCGCCTGTTTATATGTTTATTATGGTTCTTTTGTTGCATTGTCACACATGATGAAATGATTAATCACTTAAACTATGCCTAATGATAGAGATATAAAATCCTACAGAGCTCTCGCTCACTCAGTTTTTCCCCACCTTTTTAGGTAGCTCGGATGAGGAGACACAAACAGATGGGAATGGGCAAGAGTGATGGTGGGAGTGAGCCAGTTAGCGTCGGTCGTGTCCATCCTTAGAGTTGATGTAGTCATTTCAACAATGTATGTATTGAGTCATAATAGGGATTATGTTCTCTTTCTTTTTGTGTCAGTTGATGTAAGATTTAGTAAAGTCCACAAGTTGTCAGTTGTAATAAGTACTTTCCATCTTTATTACCAATAAAATTTCAGTTATTTGCATTTCATTGTTGGCCTTCTGATGTATGGTCTCTTGTGGCAATGTATGCTCTGATTGATATGAATGTTATAACTGCTGCTTTCCGATTTTCTGCATCGGGGTGTGACACTGGCCGCCTCCGCACGGCGCCCAGGAAACACCTACAAATTATATTTCTCCAAAATTAACCTAAGTCCAACTTAGTTCCACCATCAAACTTGTCCACGGGCCTGGTAAGATGTAGAGAAGTGGGAGACTCCCATTTCTTTCACAAGGACCTAATTAAATAACCACTTTCTCGCTTAGGCCTTTGCCTGTTGACCTCTACCCTTAGACACCAGTTTCAAAGATGATAGTGGGCCCAAGATGGTTCTAAATCTCTGTTGGCCCAGACTAGATGGCAGACAAGAAGGGGGGTTGAATTGTCCCCTTGCCGAGATGGCAGATTTTAAAAATAACTACGACTAAATACAGCGGAAATAAGATTAACTATGTTAATGCGCCCAATCAGAACTAAAGTGAGATTTAGTTTCACTCAGTCTTTTCGATCTCACTCGAACAATCTATGAACTAAACGATTAAGCTTAAACTAAACACGAATAGCAGAGTAGCAAGGTGTAGTGGTGCAGTGAATAAAAATCCACAAGTTGACCTGTGAATGAGGATAGAAGAAATGGACAAACACACAGGCATGCCATAAGGAACACAAAGATTTTTAGGTGGTTCGGGACCACGACGGGTGTAACACCCCGATTAAATAATAAAATATAAAAGAAAAATATTGAAATATGTATTGGAATTGAAGATATTTCCTTGTTATTTAATGACTTCAATGATTTTCTTAATTAAAGAATATTATCTATTTTTTTTTAAGTGGCCAAAATTATATCAATAATTGTTTTCTACAATTATCATAAAAGACTTTCATATTCTAACACGCAATCAAATTTTTTATGATGAATTGACATTAATAAGAATAAATTAAATTAATTGTATTTCACCCGTATGCTAAAGTTTTGACTAAATTCTAATAGTCGTATTTTTTATGGATAACGAAGAGTTTAGCAATAGTGTCAACTGGGTCGACTCCTAATAAAAAAATTAATTAGGCTGAATTAAGGAGTTTTTAGTCAAAATCGTTGTTCTTGATAGCCCGACATTAATCGACCAAACTCGAGCCCATTTCTCAACCATTCGAGCCCAAACCAAGCCCATTTGATGGATAAACCCTAGGAGCTCGTTTCCCCTCTGAAACCCTAGCCTCTAGAAGCTTCTCTCGACGGTGGCGGCGAGGATCTGGTCAAGGTTCGAAATTTTTGCTGAGTTTAAACCCTTGGACTCTTTAGGTTAATTCAATCCCTAGAACGACCTATAGGCTCTATAAATAGAGGGCTTTCGCAGCCCTAGACCTCCTTTAAATTTTTCAACAGGTGGCATGGGCGATCGTGGTCGAACCTAGGCGAGATTGGGCGTTTGGTGGCAGCGTATATTAGGGTTCCGGCAAGCGCGTCTTCCCTTCCTCTTCCTAAATCGGTAGCTGTCTCTCAGGCCAAACAAAAATCTAATAATACCATTTTGTTCGTCTTCCTAAACCCTTTCTTTTGATACCTAATTGTCCAATTTTCGTTCACCATGTTGTTCAAATTTCATATTTTACTCCGAGGTATATAAAAAGGGTAACTTTCATGTTAACTAGTCTAAAGCTGAATTTAATCGTTTTAGGTCTTAATCAAAGCATGCTATCTTGTACGATTTTTAATGCTCTTTCGAACGGTGGTATTTTCCCTAATTTTTTTTCACTCTATCATGAGAAATCGAGGTTTTTAGCATAGCATGTCGAAGTTCGTCGTTGGCGGGTTCCAGGTCGAGGTGACGCGCCTTCCAGAGACCGTTACAACCGTGATGGTCACACGATAGACCGTCACCTGAGCCTGACGGCCTCACGACAGACCGTCACATGCCCTTGTGTTTTAAAATTTTAAGATTTTTATCTATTTATTTTCTGATACGTAACGCACCTACTATAGACCGTTACATGATTTTAATACCCCTGATATGGACCGTCACGTTCCTCTGGCACGGTGTTTTAAACTCTGAATCATGCATTTTAACCAGGGACTTGCTATGTTTTAGTATGACTTCTTGATCTATAACCATACATAATGTGATAATAATCTAGTATCACGATCATAAACATTAGGTCTTAATTTCTACATGAAAGTTGTTAGATAGTCCTAAGTTGATTCATCATATGAAAATTGATAGAAACCCTTAATACTTGTATAAATTCTGATCTATGCAAAATATAGGTTATTATTTGACAAGTCATGCCACTCCGATGGGATTGACTGACCGCACCGTCTTGGTTTCCGTGTTTATTAGCCTCAATTCTTCTAATAGATGGGACCCTCCGCCGGATATTCCTTCCGTCGGACTAGGACCACTATTATGAGACCTCCGTAAGACCCCGTCAGCCTGGGATTCCCACCAGGACGCTGGGTAGGTTATACCCCAAAGACCTGAACCCATGAACGTGGTTTGAATCATGTTTTGGGCCAGTCCAAACTGGACTGATCTATAAACTGTAACGGTCCAAGGTTGGACCGTCACGTCACTATAATGGACTAAGGTCAGACCGTCACGTTCCTATAGCGGCCCAGTTATTGACCGCCACAGGTAAGATATTTCATATGTTTCCATTTTTTATTATTATCGTGTAGCAGTCATCAAGGTTGGCCTTGAACTGTGAAATCGTGCGTGATTCTTGTTTGCATCCTTGTCTTTCTACCTAATGTTCATTCCAACGATGTTGGAATTTCTCTCAATCTTAGAAGTAAGTTCGTGAGCTTAAACCTTGGAACTCTTGGCCATTAAACATTGTGGATGTCTAGATTTCATGGGATCTATGATCCAATCAAAATCAATGCCAAGGCAAACACATTAAATGGCCCAGTCTGGTCCTGGGAGGTGCACCCGAAAAGTACTTGATCCCCGGGAGGTGAATGACTAGGTGTGACATTTGGCACCGATATTATCTAGCGTGTTGGGTCTACGACATTCCACATTCTCGTGAACTTGCTATTCATGCTTGAAAGTATGAAGCACTTGCTTGCATGACTCGACTTGACTTGACTTGATCTATGGCCATTCACTTAAAGTTATGATTACTTGCTCTTGCTATCGTGACTTACAATCTTTATCGTGCTAGTTATCTTGTTATCATGCTTAATTGTTTCCTCGCAATATTCATGCATTCATGAAATGGTTAATTACTTAAACTATGCCTGATGATAGAGTGTAATTCCTACTAAGCTTCTTGCTCACCCCTACTTTCCAACCCTTTTCAGGTAACGCGGTAGATGGAATGCTTACAATTGGGATCGGGTCAACGTGATCGAGTGAACTTGGAGTCTTGAGACCCGAGTCTTTTATTTGTTGAGTCCGATAGTATAGTCGTCTGCTATCTTTTTTCCTCTTCTTTATTTCTTTTATTGAGTCTATTATTGTAATAATTGAGTTCACATTGTATTTAAATTTCCAAATATCAATAAAATTCTATTTTTCTCAAATTAACGGTCTCCCTGTGTTCGAATATTTATTTATTGTGTTTACTTATTTTCTGCTCTATTATCATGACTGTTTCGCTGTCACGTTCCGAGCACCGCTTCTTGCTGTTATCGGTTCGGGGCATGACAGAAGTGGTATCAGAGCCTCGGTTATTTAAGTCCTAGGTTCTTGTCCTTGAGTATAGGTTACCCTAAGTTTTAGGACCCGTGTCATCCCTTTTGTCATCTGGTGAGATTGGGTAGTGTCTCGGGTTAAGAAATAAAATATGTATAAGATTGCGTATCGCGACGCGTAAGGGTAATAAATTTTTAACCTTATAATTATTTTTGTAGGTATCAAAGCCCTTTTTGAAATGAAAGCAAGAGGATCTACGAGTAAGCTAAGGTTCGGTTTCGCTAGAAGGTGGCGAGTCCATCGTAAAAAGATTCGAAGTAATAATAAGAAAAGGCATAACCTTTCGAAAATGAAATATTTTCACTGTCGCAAAGTTGGTCATCTAATCAAGCAGTGCTGGCGAAGGAGCGGAGCGTGTCTTCGTTGCGGAAACAAATAACATGTAATGGCTAATTGCCTAAGCTACTTCTACAAGCAAATTACAACTGATTTCTTCCAAATGAAGAATTTTATATAAGGTATCGTTCTCATTCTTAACTATAGTTAAATTCTTTTGCATTCCATTAGTGGTATGATTAACATATTATTTTGGATAAATAAGATCATCTTAGTTTAAATGTTCGAATAGTTAATGACTGTTGACACCCGTTTTATACCGATAAGTTGAGTCGTTTCTCTTACTCACTTTTGTTGATGCCTCGGGTTGACCATCACTCGTTGGGACTGTTTTCAAGTGTATTTTGGGCCAGTTTTATGTAACCTCCCTCCTTGGTGGAGTCTGCATCGATTCGGGGCTTGTTGGGCCTTGGTTTTTTGGTTGATTGAACATGTTTATAAAAATCAAGCATCCAAGAGCATGTACGGTTCAACCTCAGCAGTTCCACACTGGCGCGGTTAGATATAGACCGTTCATACATTTATGATTGATTTCTGAGGAGTTTCTGAATTTTCACCGATAGGACTTTGTGCAGCCATCTTCTAGCCATTCAACTCAATGAACGGGCTGATTACAACCGCCTACATCTCAGAGTCCTACGCTTGACAATTTTCTCAGATAATTATCCAACTAATTGAATTATCATCGACAAGGCTAGAACGGTTTGCCCTTGTCCGCTCTACAGTTGAACGGTCTCCATAGAGCCGCTCATCTATGAGAGTCCAACGGCGGGCGTTCCGGTCAGTTCGAGGGATAATTGGGATTATTTTCTGATTATTTGAATTTCCCCCGACGGGTATGGACGGTTAGTTTATAACCGCCCACCTGGTTGAGCGGTCTATCGTGAGACCGTTCATACCGTCGACTGCTGAATTTTAACGATTTTAATCCTTTTATCCATGGTTTGATCCCCAACTTCTTTTATCAATATCTCCGTGGATAATCAACCATTTTGGCTGCCGTTTCGACTGGATGAGAGATAATTGTATTATCTATAATTTCTCTTCAATAATCTCGTCCTGAAAATGGCTCAAAACCCTAGTTTCGAGGCTGGCTTTCTAGGCTCTATAAATAGACCCTAAAGGCCGGACTTGAAAAGGGGGGAGATCTTGATCGACGGCGAAGCCCTACCGCACTTTTGAGCGACGTAGCACCAAGGAGGGAGGCTCTCTACGTCCCTACGAGCCCCCGGTCTAGGGAGTAGTCCACATTTTGAGTCATTTGTGTTTTCTTATAGTTTTCGTCGTGTCCCTTGCATGCATTGCTTTCTCCCCACGTCCCCCTTTGTTTTCATCATCATGCACGCCTCCACCTATGTTTTTGTCACCCTAGGGGTTTAAAACCCCCCAGGTATCCCCCTTTCCATTGGTTTATGTTTATTTCTTCATATACAGACATTTATTACACCATTCTGTCCTAATCTAGGTGTTCTTCATGTGTCTTCACGTTGTTTTGTAGGTCAGCACTTCATCAGCACGAGGCCCATCCCCTCTGGCCGGCTGGAGAGGGTGGAGGTGAACCCTTTAGCAACTTCTGGCGTGGTGGACTCGCGCGGTTCTTGACTGCCCGTTCAAGAAGACATGCGGCCCTTTCTGCACCGCCCTTCTCCTTCCTGCAGTCTACTTCAGGCCGTCCATCATCCAGGAGTGCTTCCACCTGCATGTTCTGTAGCACCTATAGGCGGCCTATCGTAAGACCGCGCGTCCTATAGGCGGTTTCTCATGGACCGCGCATCTTCCCAGTTCTGCAGCTAGGCGAGAGTCTCCCCTTCTTGTCCAAAGCACGGCGTGCTCATCACGTTTGGCGCTTTGGTGGCGATCACAGTTACTTTCATCCTCCTTTCTCCTCTTGTTATTCCTCACTTGCTCGTTGTCTTGTTGATCTATTCATAGCACACATTCCATAAAGTAAAAGAGGAGAAAAATATGTCTACACCCTTCTTTTGTGGCGATAACGGTGGGACCCCAGTGCCCATCGTGCTTGTGAGTTGCTGACCCCCTTTCGTTGTCTAGTTCTCTTCTTGGAGCGATTTGCAGGTCGGGCGTGTTTTCTGCCTTCTGGGACGTGCGCGGTTCTTCCAGAGCCGTTCATCCTCTGGCGCGGCTGGTTATCCACCGTCCTTCCCATGCGCCTAGTGCCAGTCCCCCTCCAGCGACCTTTTGCAGACGGCGTCCCATCAACCGTCCACCATTCTGCACGGCCTGTTCCTGGCCGTTCATCGCCTCGTCACGGGTACGCCTCTGTACGTTCTGGCTGTAGGTACGCGGTTGCTGGAGTTCCATCCCAGAGGTTATGCGGCCAGGCTCAGATCATTTGTCTGGTACTTCCCTCGTTACTACTTCCCATATTTACTAAATCTTGTCGTTTTGGCTGTCTGTTTGTCGTTCTGTTCGCTCCCTGGATAATACGGTCCTCTGCAGACCATCTGACGTTTGCGCGGTCATATCCAGACCGTCCTTCTGGTGCCACAGCACCCTCATTATTCATTTGGATGGCTATATTCTATACGATTTGTCAGTTTGGTGTTAGTTGTTGATCTCCCCCTGCCTCCTACCATTGTTGCATCGTTGTTTTTATTGTTCATATATTTGCTTGATCATTGTTTGATAGTTGCTAGGCTAGATCGTGCATGCACTCCGGTGCGCATAGGAGCATCCATCTCTGTTCATCTGTAGTTGCATTCCTACCGAGGTAGGGTTTCCTCTCGTCTCCATATTCCTTGGAGCTGACTAGGTGACCTTGCCGAGGGCCTCCGTAAGTCCCCGTGAGCCGTGGATTCCCACACGGACGCCGGGCCGTTTGTACCGTTGCCACACCTCAGTCTAGGGTTTGCATCTGTGAGTGAGAGTTCCTTAGAGTCACCCAGTTCCCCTGTCCATACCCTGGTTAGGCACCTATTGATTGAGTGAATCTTGCACTTTGATTAATCCATTAAGGTTCAAAGGGGAAACTATAAGAATTTGATACACATCATCTAACAACTTGATTGCTTAAATTGGGTGATTCTTCTCTCATCTCCTTTTCTCATTGCACATTTGTGTTTGTTTGTTTGCGTGGTTTGGTTTAGGGCAGTCTTGTCCCTCCACTCTGCTCCATTTGGTGTATGTGGAGTTGTTTTCCCCCCTTTGGATCACCTCCTAGGGTCAGTTCTCCTTTCCGATCTTACTTTAATCCCTTGTTCAATTCACCATCCTCCATGTCGTCCTACGATTTCTCTCAGTCTCACGAGGACTCTCTTCCTCGCGGACTTATGAAGGACCAACCCAGGGTCGCCCCCATGCAGGAAGGGGAGAGGACTGCCCCTCCCCTCCCGACTATTCTCAGTGAGGGATTTCACCCCCCTCTCTCTGATCATTCCGTTCAGAATCCGGCTAGTCAGATCCTTAACATGATGGCTCAGCTGGACCCCACCCAGTTCCACCTTATTCGGCAAGCTTTGCAGGGGGCCGATGCCCCGAGTTCAGTTGCTTCTCGTGGTGTGACCACTGCTGCCACCACCTCCGCTGTTGCTGGGGCCACCTCTGTGGCCCCTATTGATCTTACTCCTACTCGTCCCCAGGTTCTCCGGTACTCCAGTATGGAGGCGGGCCAGGCTTCCACCTCGGTCCATCAACCGCTTGATAAGGGGAAGTCTCAAATCCCCTCTGTTCCTTACCTTGATCCATATGCTACTGTCTCTCCGTCGCCGCAGGCCCTTCTGGCCCCGGCTGATCTTGTCAGGTTGCAACCAGGGGCCACCCAGCTGGCTCATGCGGATGCGGGCCCTCCCCTGGCCCATTATCCATCTTACGGGCCGCCCCTTCAATCGATTTATCCTCTGGCTACATATCCAGGCACTACTCCTGCTCCTCCTCCTTCCCGGGAACGGGAGATTCTCAATAAATGGGCTGTTATGCAGCAACAAATTGACCTCCTCCACAAGCGGGTTGGCCCGCAATCTTTGGCTGACGTCCCTGTTCCTAACTTCAGGGACATTCGTTTTCCTTCTCAGTCCGAGCTCCCCGTATACCGCAAATATGACGGGAATGGCAACCCGTTCATCCATGTCCGGGAGTTTCTATATGAGTCAGCACAGTTCCATCAAGACGACCGCCTGATGGCTTATTTATTTCGCCAATCACTGGAAGGGGTCGCCCTAGAATGGTTTTATACTTTGCCCATGGAGGAGGCCGAGAATTTCAAGACCGTCAAAGAGAGGTTTATTCAGAGATTTCAAGATCGGGTCGGACCTGAATATTCCTTCACCGACCTGGTAGCTGAGAAGATGAAGCCAGAAGAAGATTTTGCAACTTACGCTGATCGATGGAGGCAGATGGCCTCACGTGTGCCCGGGCAAATCCCAGAAGAAGAGAAAGTGAAGTTGTTAATCTCCAATGCCACGCCAACATTCAGAACATATTGGCAATGAATGACATCTCGAATATGCACCAGTTATACAGCAGAGCTCGGTTCATACAAACCCAGTTCAAGGACTCCCCCATCCATTCTTTGTTTGAGGCCCAGAAACCCAAAACTGCCAGGAAATCCCAGGGCCCCGTCACTGAGGGAGTCCAAATTAACGAGTAGGTCCAGGCTATTCAATTCCTCCACCAAGCCGCGCCACCTCGCTTCCCGCAGCCTCCACGCAACCCCCAGTTCGCCACTCCGCAAGTTCCCCAGCCCACTTTCCAGGTTCCACAATACCCGCAACAACAACCACCGCCACCCCAACAGCCTCAGCGGCCACCACAATATAACAACGTTCCTCCACCCGCCGCTTATGGATCTGCTCGACCGAGTCCAAAAAGAGTTCATTACCCTCCTCTTCCTGAGACTTTGCCCGATATTTTCTCTGCTTTGATGTATACTGGTGATCTTCAATTGCCTCATGAGCGTCCAAATTGGAATCCGGCCGCCGATCAGTCTCGATATTGCATATTCCATCGGCAGCCCGGGCACACGATAGAGCGGTGCTACCAGTTCAGAGACATGGTGTATGATTTGCATGAGGGCCAGAGGATCGATTGGGCCCAGATGCACTAGCTGATTGAAGACATCAAGCAGAGGCAAAGACAAGCCAGGCCGCAGCAGGCGGCGCCCTAGCAGCAGCAGCAGCAACAGCAACCCCAGCCGCAGCAACAAGACCTTGGGATCCATCAGAATCCCATGCCAATGCATCAACCCGCTCCTCAGCAACAACAACTGCCGCCGGCACCGGCACCAGCACAAGTGAACATTGTCCAACACCCAGCCCCCAACGCTGGGTGGACTTTGATGATGAAACCGCACACCTTTTGGCCTTCCACCACAACCATTCTCCCGCACCTGCTATCCCCTCCATCCTCAGGCCCACCATTCTGACCACTACCCCACTCGTTATTCCCTCCGCATCACCCATCAGGCCCGTCGCATTCCCCACCAGTCCAGTCCTTGCACCACCGCCCACCGTACCCTCCATCCTCACCCCTCCGCTCAACCCCTCGCCCATTTCCCCTCCACCAGGGCCTATTAGACCCACTTCCGCCATCCTCACCCCCATCTCTACACCTTCCACCTACCCCACCGGGCCAAGCGGGGGTCCATCTCAGGCCGTGCCGGCACCACATTGCGCCCTTTGGAGCGGGCGTCCCTTCCAGAGAATGTTTCCTCCCTCCGGTGCGTCTGCACCCAACCTTGAAGTTCCTTCCCCCACAGTTGAGACAGAAGAAGTAGACCCTGTGCCAGCACGAAGTATGACTTATTGCAGCACTTGGACCGGATGCCGGCCAAGATCTCAGTCTTGGAATTGATCAAAAGGTCGCCACTACACCAGGATTCCTTAAAGACTTTTCTGCAGAAGGTTATGGTGAGCGAAGATGTGGCAGTGGATAGCTTGCCGTCGGTTTTGGCAACAATTACCAAGGGGCCTTCTATTTCATTTTCTGAGTCAGAGCTAGCGCCCCCCGAGGCACGGCAGATGCCGCTATGTATTACCATCTCTTTGAATAAAGTGGCCGTGGAGTATGCCCTTATGGACACGGGAGCATCGATAAATGTGTGTCCATTAAGTACTCTCCGTGCCTGTAACATCTCCGAAGACATGCTCAAGCCGACACCGACTACAATTGCAGCATATGACAATTCCAGACGTGCTTGTCACGGGGTCGTGACTGTACAGGCCGAGCTAGGGCCTTTAGTTATGGACGTGGAATTCTATGTATTGGACATAGACCCGATGTTCAAAGGTATCCTAAGTCGTCCATGGCTAAACAGTTTAAATGTCCGTACCCTCAACTGCCCACCAATGTTTGAAATTTCCATTCTAGGGGCGGGTGGTCAAGGTAAAAAGTATTTCCACAGTCCAAAATGTTGATGCGATAGCAGCCAAGATTCTTCCTACATTATGGCCAAGTAACAGGCCTGTTCTATCAGTTATGGACTTGAATTATTCATGGGCATATGCGTCACGCAAGCCCGCCACTGCGCCAACAAATGTCAAGGTCAAGTCCAAGATTAGAGATTCCAAAGGGTGGCATATGATTTTAAAATTAGGTTATCAGCCAGGCTTGGGTCTCGGCGCACAATTGTAGGGTCGGACCAATCCCATCCCTAAAGGCAGGAAAATGGGCCGCCGAGGCCTCGGCAACCGTGACTCCGCAATGTCAGTACTTGGAGACTCCGGGCCATTGACATGGGACTATCGACAGCACTTTGTGAGGGGCCCGTTACAGCCTGGTACCCTGAAGAAGCCACCGCCCAGTCTTGAAGAGAAGGCAGGGGATGCCTGTGTCGTTGTTGACCCGCCGCCGCCGCTGCAGGGGCTGGCGGGTGATTTAGAAGATTTTTCTGATTGTATTGGAAAGTTGTTTTGTGAAAAAGAAAGCCAGTCGAAGAAGAAGGAGACGCAGCTGGTGAAGCGTCCTCCGATGCCATTGGTCCGTCAGGGGCCACGGGAAGTGGGGAGCTCCTTCACTACTTATTCTATGTCCCCTTCCCGTCTCGCCTCTTGGTTTCAGCAATTGGGGTCTGTTCCCCGTTCCCCTCCAATCCTGGTCGACCCGTACTACACGGAGAGACCTGAAATTTTATTCGTTCCCTGTGCTTGCGGGCACTATCGGCCCATCGATCTTTCAACACTATTTACTCCTCCTCCCCCCGGAGCTCAGCTCTATGAAATGTGGTTTTCCTCCTCGGATCCATTCTTTGACTGCATATTTCCTGAATTGCTCCCCATGCAGCTGCCTCCTCCCCCGTCCTCTTCCTCCTCCTGCTGCGTGATCACCTCCGACCTCCAAAAAAAAATGCCAATTTCAAAACGGAGGTCTCAGTGGAAGATTACGCTATGTTCTGCTCAGATTCACAGGGGCACGCGACCCCTGTTCCTTTTCCAGTAGATTTCCTTTCTCCTAAGGTAGATGTACAGTGTGCAGAGTCTCCTAGGTTAGCAGAGTCAGTTGGGGTAGGATCTAATTCGAGTCTAGTCAGCCCATCCACGTCTGCGGCGCACCCCGTAATGCGTCATCCCAAAACCATTCCCGATAGGTTTCTGCAAGATCTGGCTGAAAGATGCCACGCCCTTCTGAGATGCCCTGAATTTGTAAAGACCGCAATTATATTAGAAGATGACGAGGAATTAGAAGGGGTATGGAGCAATGATGGATTAGGGGTGTATGAAATTGTGAATGAGAAGGATCCAGCTGATGATGAGGAAGGTGAGGTGGATGACACTGCCGACTTGTACGCGCAAGGCTTGAAGAAGTTTGACGAACCTTCCTCGGTAGTGGATGAACCCACTAAGGTAATCAATCTCGGAACAGAAGAGGATCCCAGGCCCATACTTATTTCCGCCAACCTCCCTCCTCAGGTCGAAAAGGAGCTTATCAAGATTTTGAGGGAGTACATCGATTCTTTTGCCTGGTCCTATGAGGACATGCCGGGTCTTGACCCCACGTTGGTTGAACATCGGTTGATTCTTAAACCAGGGGCAACACCCGTTAAGCAAAAAGCAAGAAGATTCCTCCCGCAGATGGCCTTGAGAATTAAGGAAGAGGTTGATAAATTGCATAAGGCCAGGTTCATTAGGGTTGTACGATATCCGCAATGGGTGGCGAACATAGTCCCGGTGATGAAGAAAGATGGTAAAATTCGGATCTGTATTGACTTCAGGGACTTGAATAAGGCATGTCCGAAAGACGATTTTCCACTTCCTCACATCGACGTCTTAGTTGACAATATAGCTGGGTACGAAGCTCTCTCGTTCATGGATGGTTATTTTGGATATAACCAAATCCGTCTAGCTCTGGAAGATCAAGAGAAGACCTCATTCACCACGTCCTGGGGCACGTATTGCTATGTTGTTATGCCATTTGGATTGAAAAATGCAGGTGCCACTTATCAAAGGGCGATGATGGCTATCTTCCACGACATGATGCATGTCTACTTGGAAGCTTACGTGGATGATATTTTGGTCAAGTCGAGGTCTCAAGAAGAACACCCCGCCATTCTAGCCAAAGTGTTGCAAAGGACTAGGGAGTATAAGTTAAAGATGAATCCAAAGAAATGTGTGTTTGGAGTTACATCAGGGAAATTGATAGGGTTCATAGTTAGTAAACGGGGGATTCAGATCGACCCGAATAAAGCAAAGGCCGTTATGGAAATGCCACCGCCGAAGAACATTACTGAACTTCGAGGTTTGATTTGGCGTTTGCAATTTATTAGGCGATTCATATCTCAGCACTCGCAAAGATGTCGTCCATTCTATGAGTTATTAAAGGCGGGAGCAAAATTCGAATGGAATGAACAATGCCAGAAGGCCTATGAGGAGCTTAAGGTTTATCTTTCTAATCCCCCGGTTCTGCAACCACCCGTCCCTGGGAAACCCCTGATCTTGTACATTTCTGTGATTGAGGACTCCCTAGTAGCTGTCTTGGCATAGGTGGATGATGAAGGAAGGGAAAGGGCAGCATACTACCTTTCGAGGTTATTCAATCCTGCTGAATCCAAGTATACTGCCATGGAGAAGACCTGTGCAGCGCTAGTGTGGGTAGCTCAGAAGCTTAAACACTATTTTCTTACCCACGAGGTTAGGCTGATCTCTAGAATGGACCCCATTCGTTATCTCTTAGAGAAGCCTGTACTTTCTGGCCGACTGGCTCGCTGGCAGAGCTTTCTTTCCCAATTCGATATAACCTTCATCGTCCAATCAAGGGATACGCTATTGCTGAGCACCTTGCTCATTCTCCCATCCCTCGCACTGATTTAATCCTGGACGAATTTCCTGATGAACACTTGGCGGTAATCACTCATCTTCCTTTCTGGTCTCTTCATTTCGATGGTGCTCTCAATTCCCAGGGCAGTGGTATCGGCGCCATTCTCCTTACTCCGGAAGGGGTAACGATCCCTGTTGCTTATCAGCTCTCATTTCCTACCACTAATAATATAGTTGAGTATGAAGCTCTCCTTGCCGGTCTGAAGCACGCCTACCTCTCAATTGGTGTTGCGTCAAGTTCTGTCAACTTACCGCACCCGTGACCCCAAGCTTAAACCCTATCAAGATCTGGTCACGCTCTTGGCTAGGCAATTCCGGAAGCTTATCTATATCCATACTCCTCGCTCTCAGAACATCTTGGCTGATGCACTTGCATCACTCGCTTCTTCTCTATCGTTCCCCCTCAGTCACGCCACTGAGACCATTGTGGTCCAGCGGTTAGATGTTCCTTCTCTTCAGGATCCCTGGTTCGACAACCTTAGGAAGTCCGTAGAGAAGAAGAGAGAAAGGGAAGAGGTGAAAGAAGTATCGTTAACTGAGCTTGAGGAGATCATCGAAGAAGAAGAATTGCCGTGGTACTACGAAATTGAGCAATATTGCAGGGATGGTACATTTCCGGAAGCGGCAAATGCCGAGCAGCGAATGGCCATTAGAAGAGTCGCCGCAAGATACACAATTGTCGCTGGTGAATTATATAGGCGGGCTCTGAACGGAGTTCTAATGAGGTGTCTAGATGACGATGAGGCTTGGAGGGTAGTAGAAGCAGCTCACTCCAGTGAATGTGGAGGGCATGTAAATGGACAGGCGTTAGCAAAGAAAATTCTTAGGTAGGGCTATTACTGGCCGACCCTAGAAGAAGATTGGTCCACCTATGTCTGTAGGTGTCTTCAGTGCCAGCTTCATGCTAACAAGATCCATGCTCCTGCTTCTTCTCTCCATCCTCTTTCTGCTCCTTGGCCATTTTCCATGTGGGCCTTTGATATCATCGGACCTCTCGGTGACCCAAATTCCGCAGTCAAGCAGAAGTCTTTCATTTTGACGGCTACAGAGTACTTCACCAAGTGGGCGGAAGCTGAAGCGTATGCAGAGATCAAAGCCACCACAGTATGCCGCTTCATCATGAAGAATGTCATTGCGCGGTTTGGAGTGCCAAGTGATATCGTCACCGACAACGGACCTCAATTCGTGTCACAAGAACTCCGGGACCTCTGTAAGAAATTCAATATAGCTTTGCATCATTCATCACCATACTACCCTCAAGGTGCCAGGCTGAGGCCACGAATAAAACCCTTCTTAAAACCATCAAGAAAACATGCGAATCGCATAAATTTGCTGATTGGGCTGATAAACTGGTAGAAGCTCTATGGGCTTATCGCACCTCCGTCCGCACTCCCACAGGGCAAACTCCTTTTGCTCTCACCTATGGGATGGAGGCGGTACTCCCGTATGAGATCCTGATCCCTTCCCTAAGATGCAGCTGGACACAGAACTTAATCTCGACGAGCGTCGAGAGGCGTTGCTAGTCCAACTGGAACTCTTAGACGAGAAGAGGCTTAACGCGGCCAATCATGTTTCGGTTTATCAAAAGCGTGTCTCGCGATAGTTTCAAAAGAAGGTCATTGAAAGAAAAATTTCAAGTGGGTAATATGGTTTTGAAACACAAATTCATCAGATCAGCAGGTCCCAGGTCCAAACTGCAACCCAACTGGGAAGGGCCATTCGTAATCAAAGAAGTCTATCCGGGTAACGCATATCGTCTAATCAATGCGGAGGGTGAGGAATTGCCAAACCCATGGAATGGGCTTTATTTGAAACGTTTCTATCCATAGAGTCAAAACCAGCAACGGCTCGACGGCGGGGTGCACCCCACCTGATCGCGAAAGGAGAATCTCAGTCCAGCATCTCACACACTACACGACCGCCGGTGGATTCGGTTTTCTTCTATTTTACGACACCATTTCTCCCTTTGCCATGCTTGGGAAGGTGAAGGTCCTTGTTTTTCCTCTCGCTCGGCAGAAAATAGGGGCAGGTGGCGAATAAGGGGGCGAGAACTGATCAGGATCCCCCTTTAAAAGAGATCTCAAATAGGGGCAGTCCATTAAGACCTTATTCCGTAAAAAGTAAAAAGAAAAGCAAGGAAAAGAAGAATGACAAAGAAAGAAAAAGGGGCAAAATCAAAAGTCAAAGCTGAAAGCACAAAGCTCGAAGCTCTCAAAATTTTAAAAGTCCCCAAATAATAAAACTAGGCATGGCAAGAGTGACAGTATAGTTTCCCCGCGGGACGTTATGAGCCCGGTCGTATGCATGCCTAGAGCGGATGTAGGTTCGATGACGGACACAAAGTCCCGGCGAAACAGACCAAATCCTTTGAAAAAGGGGGGGGGTGTCTTGGGAAGAACTCAAGCCCTAAAAACCTCTATACCTATCGCCAGCTTCACTACTGAATCTTTTCAATTTTCCAAGGAACGAATCCCACCCCGAGTATGGCCTCGGCAGAGGCATCGTTAAGCAAAGTTGACCTCGGCCACAGGCGGTCCCCTTTTTTCGCACGTATTGGATCTGGGAAACCCATAGCGAGACGGGAGGTTCCCCGTTGTTAAGCTTGAGCTGATTTCAAAACTCAAAAAAAATCAAACATTTCAAAACAAAAAAAATCAAATACTCCAAAACTAAAAAAAAAATCAAATATTCCAAAACTAAAAAAAAATCAAATATCTCCAAAACTCAAAAAAATCAAATATTTCAAAACTCAAAAAAATCAAATATTTCAAAACTCAAAAAAAAATATTCCAAAACTCAAAAAAAAATCAAATATTATAAAATCTCAAAAAAAAGATTTGAATTCTTTCATCACATGCATCGCATGCATTGCATTTTGTCATTATATTTTTGCCTATTTTAATAAGGCATACCCCCTTGACCAAAATCAAGGATTGGTCACTTTCTAAACTTGCTGCAGGCAAGGGGTTAAGCCTAAAATAGATTTGACATGTTTTCTTCATTTGTGTAAGCACAGGGGCAGATAGAAGATTGAAGACGCAAATCAAGCCATGGACGCATATACTTCAAAGGTATTCAATCGCATTAGAGGAAGCCCAAAACTCAAACTCAATACAATCATCAACCTTATTCATTCTCATATCAAACTCTAAGCATCCATCTCTCCATCAATATCATCATGAAAGATAAAACAATCACTCAGTCCGCCGCTGGGCGTCCCCGCAGGGACGTATCTCTCTTATCTCCCTAAGGTAAGCCTGTCGTGTCTCTGGAGCCTCCTCAACCTCCGCCAGTAAGGTGCGCACCCTGCTCACCTCCCACATAATCAGCGCACTCCTGACCGCCTGCTCGTCATCCTCTGTCCCGATCCTCCTCGCCTGTAGCACGGGAAGGTGGGGTAGCATCGGGAGCACGGTCCGGGGTAGTCCGACCTGTAGGTAGCACTGGTGTGGGCTGTACATCGCCAAGGCAGTGTCGGTCACGAGCCTCAAGTTCAAGCCTGCCCTCCTAGGTAACCTGATGGTGGTGTCGTGCAGGAAGTCCGGGCGCATCACGAATCTGTCCAGGGGCAGCCGGTTGATGTATGGGTGCCACTCATCCCTAGTCTTCATCTCAGCCGTCCGGCACTCAACCTGTGGAGAGAACCTGAAGGTGCCTCCTATAAAGTAAAGGGGGTGGCTGCCGAAGATCCTGCTAACAGAAGTAATGTCCTCTATCGGGATGAACTTCATCCTGACTCCCATCCAGCACTCCAACAAAATCATCGAGCCAAAGAGAGGACCTCCTAGGGATGCAGAGCTAAGACCCTCATACAAGTAGGCTAAGACAGCCTGGGAGATGGAAAGTCCCTGCCACAGACCACTAATGGTGCTAAGTAAGGGGATCTCTAAGACATGGTCGGCAGAAGGGAAAAGGATGGCCCCGCACAGGCAGATGGATGCAGCCTTGGCTATGGCTTCGGTCCACCCACATTTATTCTTACAATGCTCCACTACCCACTGACTAAGAGGAAGAAGGTGAATATGACGAGGGCCTACAAAGATATGAACATCTCTGCTATCTGGTATGAACCCTCCTAGGATGAGTTTTGGATCTATAGGGGCAACAGTGTGACATATCAAGTCTTCCTCCCCCACCTTGACCTAGAGAACCCAAAGTAGGTCTCTACCTCCTCTAATAGGATAGTGGCCTCGAAGGATGGGAAGAAGAAGGTGTGGGTCTGAGGATGCCATGTTTCTATTAAAGCTGAGATGCTGTGCCTATCTAAGAAGGCAAGTGCCCTAGGGGCAATGCACGGATCATGGGAGCCACCCATTTTAAACCAGAATAGCGCCTCGGGCCCGGAAAGAGCTGAGAAGAAGAAAAGAGAGAGAGTAAGAGGAGGAGGACATATGAGTGAAATTGAGGAAAAGAAATTGAATGAACTCATGATGAACTTACTTCTCTCATAGGAGTTGCGCTGAGGTGCCGAGGAATTGAACTTAGCTGTTGGAGCGCTTCCCGCACCTTCTTTGCCGCTCTTGGCCCTTCAAAAAACCCTCCTTCCATAGAGTTTCCCCCTAGGGCCCTCTTCATGATAGTTTGGTAGAGAATTGCAAGGGTTTTGAGGTTTAGGAGAGGAGGGTTGTGAGAGATACGAATTTAGGCTTTTCTCCCCTACTTATAGGCTTGTTAGGAAGCCTAGGCCTCTTGAGATTAGGTTGGATAAGTCTAGGATGGGTTGAGATGTTGGGTCCCACAAGGTGTAAACGGATCTAGAAGGGAGGGTTGAATAGATCCTATCAAAAGTTTTGGCCTATTTAAAAACTCTTAGCTAGCGGAAGCTTAAACCACTCTTATAAAGTGAATGAACCACTTAGGCACAATGCACAGCGGAAGAAATAGCCTTGTAACAAGCGTGTGTGTGTGTATGCTATGTTGATCACTTAGAGTGCATATGTGTGTGAATGTAGTGGTGATCAACCAAGGTGCAATTATGAGAGCTTGAGTGTATAAAATAAGATAACCAAGTTTGAAAGCACACGAACCTGTGAATGTGGGTAGAAGAGATAGAGCAATCACACACGAAGAACAACCCACAACACAGGGATTTTTAAGGTGGTTCGGTTGCAACCCTGCAACCTACATCCACCCCTCACCAAAACCCGATGAGACTTCCTTGCTGACTCACAGCTTGACCGGAGACACGCCCCAAATCACAGAACAGAGAAAACCCCCTTTCTGTCTTCCTACACACAAAGCCGGCAGGGATGGCTACATCGCAGATCGGAGAACTCCCGATTACCTTCCTACTAACCACCGGTAGGGACGATCTTCAGTTTCAATAGATTGAATGAAATGAAAATAGAAACAAGATGAAAATGCTCAAACAAGATATGAAGATATGGTAGAATGAACTAGATCTTGTCTGAGATTGTTGGATCTTGAATCTGTTGAGGATTTGATCTTCCTTTGATCCTTTTGAGTTGATGGAGCAGATATAAGATGTAGCTTGATCTTTCCTTTGAATCTCCTTGAGTTGATGAAGAAGAATATTGGATGTAGCTTGATCTTTTCTTGAATCTCCTTGAGTTGATGAAGAGGTGTATAGATGTAGCTTTGATCACCTTTGAGAGTCTTGAATGCTTCTTGCTTGCTTGGAGGTTGCTTGGCTTCAGATCTGAGCTTGAATCACCTTGGAAGGATGAAGAACTCCAGCCCGAAGTACTGTTCACGCAGGTGCTACAGTACCCTCGAAATGGCCTCCCTTGAGCTCTCTTTGATTCACTTCATCAACTACATCAACTAGGGTTTCTAACCCTCTTGTATTGGTTTTATAGACTTTGAATGGTCTATAGACAAGCCACAGACCAGATCCACAAATCATGGGTGATTAGGTGACTTTTGGATTAAACAAATCCATATTGAATGGCCATTTTCGAAGTTGAAAACAAAGTCAATATTGGTTGGCTCGGGGCTGGCGGTCGACCTATGGTAGGTGGCAGTCGACCTCTACTGAGAAATACTGTAGATTGGTGTGCCCTGGGATTTTCGGTCGACCGCTACTGGCTGGTGGTCGACCTGCAGCTGAAACTCGTGCAAGCTGGCATCTGCTGGCTGGGGCGGTCGACCGCCAGCTGGGCAGAACCCGGGCTTGCCCGAGTCGATCCGTTATCCGCTTCAGCTCCGTCGTTCAACTCCATTAGCAGCCCGTGCATGTTTGTGGCATCACCCTTGACAGTATAGAAGGTATCAACTGAGTCTTGAACCTTGGATTCTCTTGGCTATACTTCTTTGTCCATTTGACCTTGGCTATTGATGGATGTGTGGACTTTGTGTGCATGTATGAACTCTGTATAGACTTTATACCTTGATCATGCATGAGCCTGTACAGCCTTGCTTCAAGAGCAACTTGGTAAGTTGATGCACGAACACAACAAAACGCAATGTATAGACTTTGCGTGTGAAGCAGCCGGCCAATGTATAGACTTGTGTTGCAGCCATCAACCAACGTACAGACTTGGAGTTGTGCTAGCAGCCAACGTACAGACTTGGAGTTGTGCTAGCAGCCAACGTACAGACTTTGTCTTGTGCAACGTACAGACTTCATCTGTAGCAACGTATAGACTTTGTGTTGTGCATGCAGCCAACGTACAGACTTTGAGCATCAGCCATCCAACGTATAGACTTTGTTGGATGTATAGACTTGCTGAAGCCGAGTGTACAAACTTTGTTGGATGTATAGACTTGATGAATCCGTGTGTACATACCTTGTTCGATGTATAGACTTGATGAATCTGAGTGTACAGACTTTGTTGGATGTATAGACTTGCTGGCGGTATAGACTTTCTGATGTATAGACTTGTTGGCGAAGAATGTACAGACTTGCTGCTGTATAGACTTGATGTGCCTGCAACAGGATGATGTATAGACTTTGAGTTGCAGGATGTATAGACTTAGTAATGAAGATGCATGGAGAATGTATAGACTTTGCATGGCAAGCTATGCAATCTAATGTATAGACTTGTTAATGGATATGCATGGAGAATGTATAGACTTTGCATGGCAAGCTATGCAATCCAATCTATAGACTTTATGTGTAGCAACATAAGAGATGCACCAACTATATGAATGAACCAATGCAAGATATGAACAATGGTATGCACTGATGCATTGCTCATGCACACAACCTGTTCGATGATATGACTAACTGTTTAAACAGATGCACAATGACATCATATGCAAACACAATGTGACTTAGTATTTGCTATCAAAAACCACGCACTGCTCATGCACACAACATGTTCGATGAAATGACTGATTGCTTAAACAGATACACAATGACATCATATGCAAGCACAGTATGACGTATAGTAGTTGCTATCATCAAAACCATAACAGTAATCACGATGCACACGTATTCAACAGTTTGGATGGGTTCAAAGCGTTCTCCCCTCGGGTTAAGGACTCTCCAGAGAGTCCCCTTACGATAGACCGCCCATCCTATTGTGCGGTCCATGATCAGCCATTTATCACCCAGAGGACGGGGCTTTGGGTGGCATTAACTCGACCGTTCTTCACCTAGAGCAGTTTATGGTGAACTGTTTATCATTCAGCATGGTCAACATTCAACCAGTCAATCCTCTTCGGGACGGGCTAGTATGAACCGTTCTTGGCTTTGAGCGGCTCACTGAGAGCCGTTCATCTGATCCGCAGCCTTTTGTCAACCTGTCCCACTAATGTTCGTACCCCTCGTGCTCATCTCTCACTCAAGTCGGTGTGTGCGTCACTCTCTCACTCAAGTCGGCGTGCGCGTCTCTCTCTCACTCAAGTCGGCGTGTTCGTCTCTCTCTCACTCAAGTCGGCGTGTGCGTCTCTCTCTCACTCAAGTCGGCATGTGCGGCTCTCTCTCACTCCGTTTGGCGCGTCTCTCTCTCACTCAGTTTGGCACGTCTCTCTCTCACTCAAGTCGGCGTGTGCGTCACTCTCTCACTCAAGTCGTGCGCATCTCTCAAACTCGCCCGTCTGTCTCACTCTCGCTAGTAGTCTAGTTGCATTCATGCATACATTCATCCATTCATGAAACAAAGTAGAAGCAAAAAACATATCACTATCATGTCATATCACATCATGTACAAAAGTCGGACCAAATACAAAGTCAAGCCTCTCCCCCTCCCTGGCCCCCGTTGCTGTCTCCACCACCCTCATGCTTCTTCGGGGGAGGCATCGCCGATGTTGCCTCGTTGCGCTGACGTCGTCGGCACTGCTCGCCCTCCTCGTTCCTCCGCTGACCGGAAGAACCCGTGAAGAAACTCCTCACAGAGCCGTGGGTGCCATGGCTGACACTCGGAGTTCTGCTGCGTGATCACCAGCTCATGTCCTTATACGCTCGCAGCTCTCCGCGTAGCTCGGCCGCCTCGGTCCGGTAACGCTCTGCCTCGGCCCGGTGGCGATCCGCCACGGTCGCACCGGCCCAGAGTCGCTCTAGCTTGGCCCGGAGAAGTGCCGTCTCCAACATGTCCGTCGGTCGGCTCCGCGCAGCCTCCTCCAGCACGCGGGCCACCTCCTCTCTAGCCGCTACCCGGCTCTGCTCCAGCTCTGCCCGGAGGCGGGCCAGCTCGGACGCCTGCATCCACATATCATTATTAGTCAATTGCATAAACATTTCATTCATAAACATAATAAGCAAAGGGAAGTTTAGAGTTGCGTACCCTCTCGGTGAGCGCTACCTCAGCCGCCTTGGCCCGCGTCACCATCCTGGTGAAGTCTGCATCTCTCTCAGCCGGGTCGTAGAAGAGGAAGGAGCGTCTGGTCGCGCCCTCTGAGCTCCCTCGGCGCGCTGCATCCAAATACTCCAGGTCAGTCACATGCATAATCATATAGAATTGCACAATTTAAAGAGTTTAGGGTTTAGAAAACTCACCAGTAAGGCTAGGGCCTGCCTGGCCTCATCTCGCGCCCTGATGGTGGAGTGCCGAAGTCCCTGCAGCTCCGCTAGTCGTCCCGCAGGGTCGATCTGCATTTAGAAGTCCATGTGTTAGTACATCATCATATAGGAATCATAAGCATAATAGACATAGTTTAAGTTTAGAAGTCGTACCAGTCGGTGAGCACCCCGAAAAACCTGGTCCCGGTAGTGTCGTGCGTACGTAGTGTAGTACGCATTGTCACTCTCTGCTCGGGCGGTCACTACTCGCCCTCGTGCGGTCCAGTCGGCAACCTGAGTGGCGTTCCTCGCTGTCCAATCGAACGCCTCGCCGAGTCCCTGTGTCATCCTCGTCACCCGCTCCCCCGCCTTCTTAGGCGCAGGGAACTCCACGGCTGGTTGGTGAACCCCGATGGTCCTCATCACCAACCTGTAGTGCAGTGGCTCCACCACATTCATGCAGTGAAGCCACACGTCTCGTCTGGAGAAGGCAAAAGCCTCAGCCACCCACGACTGGTCCTCCTGGCCCTCCCCCGCGTAGGGTATCCACCGTACCTGCAAGAATGGGAAGTCTCATCAGCATCATAATCATGTAAGATTGCATTTCATTAAAAGAGTCTGAGTTTAGAAGCATACCGACGCGTACGGTAGGGCGTCCAAGTCATCCTGTAGCTCCCGGATCTGTCTCCGGAGAGCTGCTGTCTCACGAGGTGCTATCCACCTCTGCCGATGGGAAGGAGCCCAGGACGGGTCTCCTCCCCTCTACCCAGTGCACGTAGGTGCACGAAGGCCCACACCTGCATCACAAGCATCGTGTCAGCATCTAGCAAGCTCGTAGAAATCATGTAATCAAATCTAGGGTAAGAGTCGTACCTGGAGTAAGGGGGAGAAACCCTCGAGCATCATCCGACGCGCCGTCGAACTGAGGGTGTCAAAAAGGAACGCGAGAACCGCCGCTCCCCACGCGTAGTCGCCCACGTGGCTCAGCTCCCCGAGGAACGGAAGAAAGCGGCAACTCATCACGTCTGCTCTAGTCGAGAAAAGAAGTCGGCCGAACAACAGCATGAAGAATCGTCTCAGCACTCGGTCCGCCTCCGCTCCGGGTCCCGTAGCTACTCTCGGCCGTGCTAGCTCCACTAGCCGCTGCAGGTACTCCTCTGGTCGCTCCCCGACCGTGACGCCGGCCCGCCGCAATCCTAGGCTGTCCTGAAGACCAGCCCAAGGGAGAAGGGTCGACTGCCTCTCAGGGCGCCGAAGCTCCAAGCCTAGCTATCCCCGAGCCATCCCCCGGTAGTCGGGAAAGGTGGTCCCGCTAATCGGTCGCCCGTGCACGCGTAGGAGTCTGGCCACGTCCTCCAACGTGGGGACCATGTGGCCCCACGGGAAAAGGAACGCATGACTCACTGGGTCCCAGCGGTCATGCAAGGCGTAGAGTAGAGCTGTGTCAAACTGACACACCTCAATACTCAGGAAAGGGGCGAACCCCATGGCAGCTAGCCGCTCCCTCTGGAAGTCCGGCAGTGCGAGATACACTGCGCGGACCTGCAGCAAGGAAATGCGGGTCCTGCGCTTCCCCTGCATTCATTTTCATTCATTCATTTAGTAAGTTATTCTGGGCATTTAAATAATTCATTTAAATAATTCATTTTCATCAAAATAAAACAAAAATCATCATTTTCTGGTTCTGTGTGTTGGACGGCCCCTGTCTGACCATCTATCTTCCTGAACGGTCCTATGAGGACCGTCAAAGTCATCAGGTTCTGTGGCCCAGTCCTAGTGTTATCATGCCTTGAACGGTCACCCTTGTGCCGTTTCATGTTGGTGCAGTCTGTCTCATGCCGTTTTTCTCCTTAACGTTGGATGTATTTAAACGGCCAACCCTTGGCCGTATTTGTTTGGACGGCCCTATGTGGACCGTATGGTCGTGGTTATACGGTTTTGTGTGGACCGTCTAACCGTCATCTTCCCCGACATCGGCGACAGTCCCCCGCCGGTGGGGTGGCCGCCATGGCCCCCAAACCGGCCCCTAATCATCTAAACCCCTTTTATTAAGCCCCTAAGCTAACATCCAGCACAGAAAATTAAAGAAAATGAGAGAGAGAGGGGGGGCCTACCTCGGGGTCTCTCGGTTTCTTGGCCGGTTTCTCCGACGGCGGAGCCTCGTCCTCGGCTACGATCATCTCCAGTCCTTCTCCGACGACGGGCGGCGGCGGGGGTACACTCTCCTCCGCCGGCGGTGGCCCTCCGGCGTCTGTGGCCGCGGTGGCGGTTGACGGCGGTGGTGGCAACGGCGAGCCCTCGCCGGCGGCTGACGGCCGTGCCGCCTGATGCTTCGTCCTCGTCATCGTGGAGTTTGGGGGGGGGGTTTGAGAATGGAAGGTTTGTGGCCCCTTCACCCTCTCCAACGTGGGTTACGGTGGAGGGAGATGAAGGGGTTTCAGTTTTTTTCGAGGTTACAGAGATGAACGGTCTATCGTTAGACCGTTTGTGTTTGGTGCGGTTATATTCCAGCCGCATATATCCAACTGCCATTACTTTTAAGTCGGTTTGAATTCTTGAGATAAGCGGTCCATGGTTAGACCGTTCTTCTTGGTGCGGTAAGTTTTTGGCCGTTCATAACCTATGGTATGCTGCTTTGAGTCTGTTCAAATGCCATGTACGCACGGGTATATGTAGACCGTTCTTCTTTTCGTACGGTTTTAATATGGCCGCTTATCTTGAAATAATCATGAATGTCAATATTTTTTGGAATACCATTGCTTAAACCATCTTATACAGTGTCACTCCATTCAGTCTCGCCGTTTCGCCTGCACAGGTAAGTCAGGTATGGCTTTCTATCCCTACATCCCTTATTGCATTATTATATGATACTAGTATATATATATATTATCTCAAGCACCAATTGGTTATCTACGTGTTCCAGGATCTGATGTTCCCCTTCAACAAAAACGATGATGATCCAGATTCACGTACTTAACCTTCGCATAGGCTGTTAGGTTGGGATGTCACGGGGAGGATGGTTCTATCCCGCACGCTGTGGTTGCAGATGGTATCTTGACTCTGATGTTCCCCGCTTAGCAATATTATTATCGAGTATTTTTATATTTTAATCTTTCTTTGCATTTTGTTTTACGATTTCTTTTATTTTAGCCCAGCATGCATCATACGCATCCTTTTGAGCTTTTATGCCCCATGGTTTGCTTGAAGAATGTCCCATCGGTAATGGTCAGCTGTGCCTTCAGTGCTTGAATAAGAGGAACTAATCCCACTATGAGTTGGAAGGTTTTCTTTGGTCAGTTCATTTGGTTTGGTTGATTGAAAGGCCCCGTCTGGAGTTTTTAGCCTGGTTCCTTCAATGTTGACGCCTATTTTTCGTGGCCTCCTCATTGGACCGTGGGATTGTGTCCCCCATGAGGTTGGTCTTGTCATTTAGTTTAGTTCCTCCAGATGGGTGTCGCTTTTGGTTTAATCATTCTGTACGTTTGGTTCAAAGTTTTTCCGAAGATTCATGTCGCATATTGCTGGAAACGGATGTCGTTTTACCTTAACGCCCGCTTTTCCGGTCCACTCCGCTGCATCTTCGCTTCATCTCCATGTTCCATGTCACTTCCGCTTCACCTCTGCTCGCTCCCCTGCAAAGAGGACGTTAAGGAGGGGCATCTGTTGACACCCGTTTTATACCGATAAGTTGAGTCGTTTTGCTTACTCACTTTTGTTGATGCCTCGGGTTGACCATCACTCGTTGGGACTGTTTTCAAGTGTATTTTGGGCCAGTTTTATGTAACCTCCCTCCTTGGTGGAGTCTGCATCGATTCGGGGCTTGTTGGGCCTTGGTTTTTTGGTTGATTGAACATGTTTATAAAAATCAAGCGTCCAAGAGCATGTACGGTTCAACCTCAGCCGTTCCACACTGGCGCGGTTAGATATAGACCGTTCATACATTTATGATTGATTTCTGAGGAGTTTCTGAATTTTCACTGACAGGACTTTGTGCGGCCATCTTCTAGCCGTTCAACTCAATGAATGGGCTTATTACAACCGCCTACATCTCAGAGTCCTACGCTTGACAATTTTCTCAGATAATTATCCAACTAATTGAGTTATCACCGACAAGGCTAGAACGGTTTGCCCTTGTCCGCTCTACAGTTGAACGGTCTCCATAGAGCCGCTCATCTATGAGAGTCCAACGGCGGGCGTTCCGGTCAGTTCGAGGGATAATTGGGATTATTTTCTGATTATTTGAATTTCCACCGACGGGTATGGACGGTTAGTTTATAACCGCCCACCTGGTTGAGCGGTCTATCGTAAGACCGTTCATACCATCGACTGCTGAATTTTAACGGATTTTAATCCTTTTATCCATGGTTTGATCCCTAACTTCTTTTATCAATATCTCCGTGGATAATCAACCATTTTGGCTGCCGTTTCGACTGGATGAGACATAATTGTATTATCTATAATTTCTCTTCAATAATCTCGTCTCGAAAATGGCTCAAAACCCTAGTTTCGAGGCTGGCTTTCTAGGCTCTATAAATAGACCCTAAAGGCCGAACTTGAGAAGGGGGGAGATCTTGATCGACGGCGAAGCCCTGCCGCACTTTTGAGCGACCTAGCACCAAGGAGGGAGGCTCTCTACGTCCCTACGAGCCCCCGGTCTAGGGAGTAGTCCACGTTTTGAGTCATTTGTGTTTTCTTATAGTTTTCGTCGTGTCCGTTGCATGCATTGCTTTCTCCCCATGTCCCCCTTTGTTTTCATCATCATGCACACCTCCACCTATGTTTTTGTCACCCTAGGGGTTTAAAACCCCCCAGCTATCCCCCTTTCCATTGGTTTATGTTTATTTCTTCATATACGGACATTTATTACACCATTCAGTTTTGATCTAGGTGTTCTTCATGTGTCCGCACGTTGTTTGGCAGGTCAGCACTTCATCAGCACGAGGCCCATCCCCTCTGACCGGCTAGAGAGGGTGGAGGTGAACCCTTTAGCAACTTCTGGCGTGGTGGACTCGCGCGGTTCTTGACTGCCCGTTCAAGAAGACGTGCGGCCCTTTCTGCACCGCCCTTCTCCTTCATGCGGTCTACTTCAGGCCGTCCATCATCCAGGAGTGCTTCCTCCCGCATGTTATGTAGCACCCATAGGCGGCCTATCGTAAGACCGCGTGTCCTATAGGCGGTTTCTCATGGACCGCGCATCTTCCCAGTGCTGCAGCCAGGCGAGAGTCCCCCCTTCTTGTCCAAAGCACGGCGTGTTCATCACGTTCGGCGCTTTGGTGGCGATCACGGTTACTTTCATCCTCCTTTCTCCTCTTGTTATTCCTCACTTGCTCGTTGTCTTGTTGATCTATTCATAGCACATATTCCATAAAGTAAAAGAGGAGAAAAATATATCTATAATGACGTCCGACGAATTTGGGGACCAAATTCCTTAAAGTGGGGGAGGATGTAACACCCCGGTTAAATAATAAAATATAAAAGAAAATTTTTGAAATATGTATTGGAATTAAAGATATTTCCTTGTTATTTCATGACTTCAATGATTTTATTAATTAAAGAATATTATCTATTTTTTTTAGAAGTGGCCAAAATTATATCAATAATTATTTTATACAATTATCATAAAAAGACTTTCATATTCTAAGACGCAATCGAATTTTCTACGATGAATTGAAATTAATAAGAATAAATTAAATTAATTGTATTTCACTCGTACGCTAAAGTTTTGACTAAATTCTAAAAATATGGAAAAATCATATCTTGTAGAGAACGACGAGTTTAGCAATAGTGTCAACTAGGTCGACTCCTAATAAAAAAATTAATTAGGTTGAATTAAGGAGTTTTTAGTGAAAATCGTTGTTCTTGATCGCCCGACATTAATCGACCAAATTCGAGCCCATTTCTCAACCATTCGAGCCCAAACTAGGCCCATTTGATAGATAAACCCTAGGAGCTCGTTTCCCCTCTGAAACCCTAGCCTCTAGAAGCTTCTCTCGATGGCGGCGGCGAGGATCTGGTCAAGGTGCGAAATTTTTGCCGAGTTTAAACCCTTGGACTCTTTAGGTTAATTTGACCCCTAGAACGACCTATAGGCTCTATAAATAGAGGGCTTTCGCAGCCCTGGACCTCCTTTTAATTTTTCAACAGGTGGCGTGGGCGATCGTGGTCGAACCTAGGCGAATTTGGGCGTTTGGTGGCGGCATATATTAGGTCTTAATACCATTTTGTTCGTCTTCCTAAACCCTTTCTTTTGATACCTAATTGCCCAATTTTCATTCACCATGTTGTTCAAATTTCATGTTTTACTCCGAGGTATATAAAAAGGGTAACTTTCATGTTAACTAGTCTAAAGTTGAATTTAATCGTTTTAGGTCTTAATGAAAGCATGCTATCTTGTACGATTTTTAATGCTCTTTTGAACGATGGTATTTTCCCAAAATTTTGTTCACTCTATCATGAGAAATCGAGGTTTTTTGCATAGCATGTCGAAGTTCGTCGTTGGCGGGTTCCAGGTCGAGGTGACGCGCCTTCCAGAGACCGTTACAACCGTGATGGTCACACGATAGACCATCACCTAAGCCTGACGGCCTCACGACAGACCGTCACATGCCCTTGTGTTTTAAAATTTTAAAATTTTTATCTATTTATTTTCTGATATGTAACGCACCTACTATAGACTGTTACATGATTTTAACGCCCCTGATATGGACCGTCACGTTCCTCTGGCAGGGTGTTTTAAACTCTGATTCATTCATTTTAACCAGGGACTTGCTATGTTTTAGTATGACTTCTTGATCTATAACCATACAGAATGTGATAATAATCTAGTATCATGATCATAAACATTAGGTCTTAATTTCTACATGAAAGTTGTTAGATAGTCCTAAGTTGATTCATCATAAGAAAATTGATAGAAACCCTTAATACTTGTATAAATTCTGATCTATTCAAAATATAGGTTATTGTTTGACAAGTCATGCCACTCCGGTGGGATTGACTGACCGCACCGTCTTTGTTTCCGTGTTTATTAGCCGCAATTCTTGTAATAGATGGGACTCTCCGCCGGATATTTCTTCCGTCGGACTAGGACCACTATTATGAGACCTCCGTAAGACCCCGTGAGCCTGGGATTCCCATCAGGACGCCGGGCAGGTTGAACCCCAAAGACCTGAACCCATGAACGTGGTTTGAATCGTGTTTTGGGCCAGTCCAAACTGGACTGATCTGTGAACTGTAACGGTCCAAGGTTCGAATGTCACGTCACCGTAACGGACTAAGGTCAGACCGTCATGTTCTTGTAGCGGCCTAGTTATCGACCGCCATAGGTAAGATATTTCATATGTTTCCATTTTTTTTTTATTATCGTGTAGCAGTCATCAAGGTTGGCCTTGAACTGTGAAATCATGCGTGATTCTTGTTTGCATCCTTGTCTTTCTACCTAATGTTCATTCCAACGATGTTGGGATTTCTCATAATCTTAGAAGTAAGTTTGTGAGCTTAAACCTTGGAACTCTTCGCCATTAAACATTGTGGATGTCTAGATTTCGTGGGATCTATGATCCAATCAAAATCAATGACAAGGCAAACACATTAAAGGGCCCAGTCTGGTCCTGAGAGGCACACCCGAAAAGTACCTGATCCCCGGGGAGGTGAATGACTAGGTGTGACATTTGGCACCGGTACTATCTAGCGTGTTGGGTCTATGCCATTCCACATTCTCGTGAACTTGCTATTCGTGCTTGAAAGCATGAAGCACTTGCTTGCATAACTCGACTTGACTTGACTTGATATATGGCCATTCACTTAAACTTCTGATTACTTACTCTTGCTATCGTGACTTGCAATCTTTATCGTGCTAGTTATCTTGTTATCATGCTTAATTATTTCCTCGCGTTATTCATGCATTCATGAAATGGTTAACTACTTAAACTATGCCAGATGATATAGTGTAATTCCTACTGAGCTTCTTGCTCACCCCTACTTTCCAACTCTTTTCAAGTAACGTGGTAGATGGAACGCTTGCAATTGGGATCGGGTCAACGTGATCGAGTGAACTTGGAGCCTTGAGACCCGAGTCTTTTATTTCTTGAGTCCGATAGTATAGTCGTCTGCTATCTTTTTTCCTCTTCTTTATTTCTTTTATTAAGTCTATTATTGTAATAATTGAGTCCACATTGTATTTAAATTTCCAAATATCAATAAAATTCTATTTTTCTCAAATTAATGGCCTCCGTGTGTTCGAATATTTATTTATTGTGTTTATTTATTTTCCGCTCTATTATCATGACTGTTTTACTGCCACGTTTCGAGCACTGCTTCCCGCTGCTGTCAGTTCGGGACATGATAACGGGCTCCCTACGTCCACCCCTCACCGAACCCGGTGAGACTTCACTAACATGCTACGAACCGTAGCAACAACGGGGACGAACCCCAACACCACACACGCTGCTTCCGCAGCAATCCGCACACACGGAGCCTAGCCCCAGACCGCTACCACAGCAGCACAAACATACACAATCGGGGAACTAACCCCACACTAAAATCCCACACGGAGACGCAGCTCCGTCCGCACACACACAGTAATATTTCGAGTTTAACAAAATAAAAGGATTTACAATATATGCTCACACAGGATGTAGATCAAGAAAATAAATACAACCAAAAGGGTAAAAGATATGGAATGTTTCCTCCCCCTTGTTGATGAATGGCCATTAGTATGTTTTCCTTGAAGCATCAGTCGGAGGGAGTCGAATCCTCAGCTAGATGGAGTAGCCGGTCCACCTTCTTGAAGACACAACCTTGACTGCAGCTCAAATAGGATAAGCCTTCAGATCCAAGCTCCAAATCTACCTGCAAGCATTAGAAACTGATAATCACTCAAAGCCCTCTCCTCTCCACCTTGTGGCCGCCCTCATCCTTCCTTCCCCTACAAGAGAATGGGAAATATTAGCACATTCGATACCTTCCTTGTGAAAATCGCAAGGATATATAGGGTAGCAAATAGATGCACAAAAGACCACAATAGCCCTTGCAAAACCCTCTCAAAACAGCCCTTAAACATGTATAGGAACCCTAAGGGTGAGGGTGTAAAATATCAAGGCAAATGGATCACAAAATAGGCATTTCGAAACCCAATACGTAGACCCGTTCCGGATTTGCCTGAACTGGTGTCGACACCAATCTTCAGGTGTGATGTCCCTTTGCAAAAATAACACACCCAGGGTTATGGTGTCGACACCGGGTGTCGACTCCGGTGTCGACACCAGTTTCACTAGGTTCTGCCCTTTGAAACAGACCCACCTAGGGAGTTGGGTGTCGACTCTTGGAGTCGACACCTGTAGTGGGGGACCATGAAAATTGCCAATGCAGTGATTTTAAGCCCAAAAACATTATAAATGAATCAAACCCAATTTAGTCACATGGAAATACATCAAAGATGAATTCCTACCATGACTTCAATGAATTGTGGACTAAAATGAACATGCACTTTGTAGAAACCCATATTCAAATCAATCTTAAATCAATGCTCATAATGGAGCCACTTTCTTGTATCCAACCTGCATGTTGATAAGTAGGTATTGCAGACACATCAAGAGATGATTCAAATACTTCTAGCTATTCGAAATACATGCTCTCATTTCAAACATTGATTCATGCTAAGATAAGCCATTTTCAATTTGACTCATATCATATCTCTCTTTGATTACAATATCAGTCCAAGGCAGACTGAACATTCACAAACCTCACAAATCAAATAGACTCAAACAGTCCATTTCTGAATTGAATTCATCAATCCCATTCAAGCCACTATGAAACAAATTCAAAAATAAATTGTTACCATTTATCCAATGATTTGAGAGCATTACCGATGCACTAATCAAAAACATAATTATGTCATTGTTTGATCAATGCAATTGAAAAGAACAAACAGCACACTTAAAGATTTTTCAAAGGCTTTCAATCCAATTATCACAAAATCTCACATTTCATAAATGGTTCAAGTTAAGCACACATGAATCAAGCCTAACATTAGTTCCATATGAAAACATGATTTAGCCAAGTTAAATAACATGGTTAGAGGGTCTTAAAACCACAAACAAACTTGGATAACCAAGATTTATGGGAAGCATGTTACGCAAAGACCCACATCAAAAACCCCATGAAAGATATGCATGAAGGCACTTGAACAACCAGTCATTTATACCAAAATCATTTCATATCAATCTTCTAACAAGCCAATTGAAGAACCAACTTCAATTCATTTCATATGGAAGCAATGCAGCTACAAACTCAAGTGATTCAGAACTCATCAGGCCATATCTATCACAAGCTCTCATGTCAAATGTGATTCCAGCAAAACATTGTTAAAAGGAGTTCAACCAACCACTCATGAATACAAGCTCAGTCCTAAAATTTAGTTTCAATCCAAAACTTGTTTGAACTTACATTGAAATCAAATATGTAATTGACATGCAATCCAAGACTTGTTACCATCCAAATAGTCCAAAACAAGGAACAAGGCTCAAAGAGCCAGGGGACGACCCATGGGGTCGACCCTTGTAGTAGGAAATAAAAAGACTGCCTAAAGGCAGTCCAGTTCAACCCAAGAGCATCCAATGCCATTCAACCAAGGTCAGAGGCCTTATGACCTTCTATAAAAACATGATTTCACCAATGAAAAACATCAAGTATGAAGTGCATCCAGAGACCAATGAAAGCATTATTCACCGCCATACCTACAAAACAAGATAACAATATATGAGCTCATCAAGCATGAAGATGTTTTCCACTAAACAAGCACACAATATTTTCACTTTAAAGCATACGTAAACCACACAATATATTTTAATCATCAAAACTATTATCAAGAACAAGGATGGAGTATAACGAACCTAACAATCTCCCCTTTTTTGATGATGACAATATATTGTGGCCACCAAGATTCTCTCCCGCTTTGACATTATCAAAAAGTGGGGGACTTGAGGAACAAAATGTGAAGTTTTCAAAGATGAATGAGACAGAAATATAAGGACCATGGCGCACGAACCCACCAATGTGAACTGTATGAGTAAAAATACAATTTTACTCAAGTGTGCATGACCTAGAAGTTGGAAAATGTATATGCATGCCTTCTAAATGCTAGGGCTATGCAAAAGACTGAGATATTTACAGGTATTGCTGAAATATATGCAAGTGTGCAAATTCTGAATTATATGTAAGATGCATAACCAAACTATGTGCAAAAAGTATAGCTGAACTATATGCAAATGTTATGCCAAGGAGCACATTATTCTCCCCCTATTGTCATGAATAAAAATCGACTGACAATGGGATTATTTAACATGTTATTTACATGTATAATAATCCAAGGATGTATCAATATGAGTTGAAGTATGAAATGAAGTATGCATGCAAGCAGACAAACAAGCAAGCATACACACGCCAATCAAACGAGTATCTATAGTACTCCCCCTCAGTGGGGTAAGAGGATAACAACAGAACAGTGAATTCACAATCAGTTGTGTCACATCAAGCACAATCAAAAAAGGTAGTGCATATATATGCTAAAGGTAGCATGATAAGAACAAATTCAAGATATACAGTCCTCACAATAATACCTAAAATTGAAATTTGTGTAAATGAGCAATGAACTTCGAAATTATATGGATATGAACAGAATTTCTAGAAAACACTAGAGCGTTATTTCCTTCCTACATTTTCATTTCGATCCTCGACTTTTGGTAGCTTCACACAACCCCTTTTTGTTTACTTTTCTTTTATTGGATTTCACCGTTCGACGCGAGTCACCTCATGTGCCTCAATGGGGTTTCTCGGCTACTAGGATTCATCACGCAATGTGGATTTTTGTTTCACCTTTCGACGCGAGTTTCCTCATTTATTTCAGTGGGGATTCCCGGCTACTCGATTCCACATTCCACTTATTTAAGCTCGTGGGGTAGACAACTTTTTCCTTATCATTCTCTCAATTTCCATGTAGAAATTTGTTTCCCTTGAAGTGTTAAAATGAATTTCTGAAATCCTTATCAATCAAAAAGTCATATGCATCATTTTTGAACAAAGTATGCGGTCAATTACTTTGTGTGTAGAAAATGAATTTGTCTAGACATAGTTATGACTCACCCTAAATGTATTCACAGTTAAAAATAAATCCTCCTCCTTTGTATATGTCATGGTTCACAAAAGATCAAGAACACTGTGTTTTATTTATCAAGGAGGTGATGTCTTAGAAGATTTTCAAGAAGTGATTTTCTTACAATATATACATGCAATCAAGCAAGGACCTTTCAAAATTTTCAGGCAAATTGATTATCGGTACTTGGCGGAGAAAGTAGGTCCGAAGATCACCATCACGCGTGAAGAAAGCTTCCAGTTGGACATAGTCCAACCTCTCACAATCGCCATTTGATATACCAGATAATCATGGAATTCAAGCACACAAGTATGTCAAGTGTATATGCAAGTGTATGCATGCAAATGGAAATGATCGAAGACTTTATTTTATTTACAAGTATGTAAAGATGTGTATGATATGTGCAATGTGTATCATGCAACTAAGTATGTGTTCTATGTATGCAAAAATGAATCATTATTTGCCGGATGTGAGTAAAAGTATGAAAGACTTTATGCACAGACCACAGCATTCAAAACTGAATTATTATTTGCAAGACGAAAGAAAAGGTGTGTATGTGAACTATGGTATGTGCAGTGTTAAGCAATTCAAAACTGGATTAATTCACAAGATATGCAATGAAAAGTGTTCAAGTCATCTAATCAATGAACTCATAAATTCTCAACATTTCAGAAGTTACTAAAATCAATGAAGCAGGAATGCAACTGTTTAATTGTAAACCTAAGCAGAGTGAGTTCTCAAAATCAAACCATTTTCTTTCTCACCTTGAGAAACCTTTATTTATCAACGTTCCTTGGCCTCAAGGCGCCCCTGCAAAATAGATTTCTCATTTTGGAGACTTGGGTACCCAAGTCATCTTGGGTCCCGAGGGGTTAGTTCTCGCACGTGCAAATGTATTCTTATATCTCTTGGTGCACCTATCATCATCCAATCTCATTGTAGCACAGTCATCCATTGAATGACCACCCAGGCCACAATAGAAACAGTGAGAAGATTTTCTTTTCCAAAACCAATTGTCGTCATTTTTCATTACACGACAATCATTCATTATATGTCCAAAACTACCACAGTAATGACATGAAAAATTCCTTTTGACAAATCATTCATCATCATTTTTCTTTATAAAACAATCTTCAAACACATGACTAGTAACCCACAGTAGTAGCAATGAACATTAAAAATTTTCTTCATAGGTTTTTCATGATTTTTAGATTCATCAATAATTTTCAATTTTGACTTCAATGCCTCATTATCATCAAATTTCATCAAAGAACAATCATACATGTCATGACCAAATTTCCCGCAGTAATAACATGAAACATTCCTTCTTTTTCTTGAAGCATGAACAAACTCAGCAGTGGGGGATTTTTCATGCACACAATGACAATCAATGATATTTTTCTGTTTTAGATTTTCTTTATCACATAAAAGCACAGACTCATTCATACTCTTGATTTCATCTTCCAATGTCAAGATATGCATTTCAAGATCAGCAATCTCTTTTTCACATGAAGTGACTTTTTCATTCAATAAGACATTGATAGCTTTATGACCCTCGATTTCATGTAACAATACATGCACTCTCTCAGATTGATCAACAGACATGCATTTTCCCTTTTCAAGGGCAAACAATTTTTCAGACATAGCAGAATTTAAATACTTCAATTCTTCATTCTCCTTAGCAAGTTTATCATTCATAACAAGTTCATTAAGTAAAATCTTATCACTATCAGTATAGCTCGATTTATCTCTAGGTCCATTTTCAATGTTTTCAAGTTCTGAAATTTTAGCCATTAAGGTTTCATTTTCAGTTTTCAGAATTGAAATTGTTTCTCTATGATCATCAACCTCAAGCATGGAAGACTTGACAAATTTTTCAAGGTTAGCACATTTTTCACATGAGAATTATTAACATGAGAGCATTCAATTTTCATTTTCAAGTTTTTATTTTTAGATTTTAATATTTTATACCTAACAAACAGTTCATCCTAGGCATCCATCAGTTCATCATAACTCAGTTCAACTTCCTCATCGGAGTCAGAGTTTACCTTTGAACTCTCCTCGCTTTGATGATCATTGCCGTTGTTTG
The DNA here is from genome assembly GCA_022559845.1 of Amorphophallus konjac. Taxonomy (NCBI): domain Eukaryota; kingdom Viridiplantae; phylum Streptophyta; class Magnoliopsida; order Alismatales; family Araceae; genus Amorphophallus; species Amorphophallus konjac. The sequence goes on from CM040127.1 coordinate 266,437,192, forward strand.
CCGCGAGGCACTCATCAACACTATTTTCTTGGGCTTCGCTTAGCCCATCCCAGATTTCTTTGGCTGACCTACAAGATGAAACAAAATGATATACGTCAGTATTCACAGCAGCCTTAAGAGCATTCAAAACAAACAAGTTATCAGAATTCTTTTCATGTGCTCATCGGTCCACCTTGACTCATTTTTAGGTAAACTGTAAGGACCATGAGTGATTAGATTCATAAGCTTCAGATCAACATTAGAAATCCAAACATAAAATTTTCCAAGCCATAAAGCATAATCAAAACCATCAAAGACAGGAACTGAATGCACACTAGCCATCATGAATAGATCTTATCTCCTAAACCGTGAGGTCCGCAGAATAAAAATCAGAAATTAGGCTTTGATACCAATTGTTGGCCCAGACTAGATGGCGGATAAGAAGGGGAGTTGAATTATCCCCTTGTCGAGATGGCGGATTTTAAAACAACTCTCACTAAACACAGCAGAAACAAGATTAACTACGTTAATATGCCCAATCAGAACTAAAGTGAGATTTAGGTTCACTCAGTATTTCCGATCTCAGTCGAACAATCAATGAACTAAACGATTAAGCTTAAACTAAACACGAATAGCAGTGTAGCAAGGTGTAGTGGTGCAGTGAATAAAAATCTACAAGTTGACCTGTGAATGGAGATAGAAGAAATGGACAAACACACAGGCATGCCATAAAGAACACAGAGATTTTTATGTGGTTCGGGACCACGACGGGCTCCCTACGTCCACCCCTCACCGAACCCGGTAAGGCTTCACTAACACGCTACGAACTGTAGCAACCACGGGGACGAACCCCAACACCACACACGCTGCTTCTGCCGCAATCCGCACACACGGAGCCTAGCCCCAGACCTCTGCTACCGCAGCACAGACACACACAATCGGGGAACTCACCCCACACTAAAATCCCACACGGAGACGCAGCTACGTCCGCACACACATAGTAATATTCCGAGTTTAACAAAATAAAAGGATTTACAATATATGCTCACATAAGATGTAGATCAAGAAAATAAATACAACCAAAAGGGTAAAAGATATGGAATGTTTCCCCCTTGTTGATGAATGGCCATTAGTATGTTTTCCTTGAAGCATCGGTCGGAGGGAGTCGAATCCTCAGCTAGATGGAGCAGCCGGTCCACCTTCTTGAAGACACAACCTTGATTGCAGCTCGAACAGGATAAGCCTTCAGATCCAAGCTCCAAATCTACCTTCAAGCATCAGAAATTGATAATCACTCAAAGCCCTCTCCTCTCCACCTTGTGGCCGCCCTCTTCCTTCCTTCCCCTGCAAGAGACTGGAAAATATTAGCACATTCAATACCTTCCTTGTGAAAATCGCAAGGATATATAGGGCAGCAAATAGATGCACAAAAGACCACAATAGCCCTTGCAAAACCCTCTCAAAACAACCCTTAAACATGTATAGGAACCCTAAGGGTAAGGGTGTAAAATATCAAGGCAAATGGATCACAAAATAGGCATTTCGAAACCCAATACGTAGACCCGTTCCGGATCTGCCTGAACTGGTGTCGACATTAGGTGTCGACACCAATCTTCAGGTGTGCTATCCCTTTGCAAAAATAACACACCCAGGGTTATGGTGTCGACACCAGTTTCACAGGGTTCTGCCCTTTGAAACAGACGCACCCAAGGAGCTGGGTGTTGACTCTTAGAGTCGACACCTGCAGTGGGGACCATGAAACCTGCCCAATGCAGTGACTTTAAGCCCAAAAACATTATAAATGAATCAAACCCAATTTAGTCACATGGAAATACATCAAAGATGAATTCCTACCATGACTTCAATGAATTGTGGACTAAAATGAACATGCACTTTGTAGAAACCCAAATTCAAATCAATCTTAAATCAATGCTCATAATGGAGCCACTTTCTTGTATCCAACCTGCATGTTGATAAGTAGGTATTGCAGACACATCAAGAGATGATTCAAATACTTCTAGCTATTCAAAATACATGCTCTCATTTCAAACATTGATTCATGCTAAGATAAGCCATTTTCAATTTAACTCATATCATATCTCTCTTTGATTACAATATCAGTCCAAGGCAGACTGAACACAAACCTCACAAATCAAATAGACTCAAACAGTCCATTTCTGAATTGAATTCATCAATCCCATTCAAGCCATTATGAAACAAATTCAGAAATAAATTGTTACCATTTATCCAATGATTTGAGAGCATTACCGATCCTGCACTAATCAAAAACATAATTATGTCATTGTTTGATCAATGCAATTGAAAAGAACAAACAGCACACTTAAAGATTTTTCAAAGGCTTTCAATCCAATTATCACAAAATCCCACATTTGATAAATGGTTCAAGTTAAGCACACATGAATCAAGCCTAACATTAGTTCCATATGAAAACATGATTTAGCCAAGTTAAATAACATGGTTAGAGGGTCTTAAAACCACAAACAAACTTGGATAACCAAGATTTATGGGAAGCATGCTAGGCAAAGACCCACATAAAAAACCCCATGAAAGATATGCATGAAGGCACTTGGACAACCAGTCATTTATACCAAAATCATTTCATATCAATCTTCTAACAAGCCAATTGAAGAACCAACTTCAATTCATTTCATATGGAAGCAATGCAGCTACAAACTCAAGTGATTTAGAACTCATCAGACCATATCTATCACAAGCTCTCATGTCAAATGTGATTCAAGCAAACCATTGTTAAAAGGAGTTCAACCAACCACTCATGAATACAAGCTCAGTCCTAAAATGTAGTTTCAATCCAAAACTTGTTTGAACTTACATTGAAATCAAATATGTAATTGACATGCAGTCCAATACTTGTTACCATCCAAACAGTCCAAAACAAGGAACAAGGCTCAAAGAGCCAAGGGACGACCCATGGGGTCAACCCTTGCAATAGGAAATAAAAAGACTGCCTTAAGGCAGTCCAGTTCAACCCAAGAGCATCCAATGCCATTCAACCAAGGTCATAGGCCTTATGACCTTGCATAAAAACATGATTTCACCAATGAAAAACATCAAGTATGAAGTGCATCCAGAGACCAATGAAAGCATTATTCACCACGCATTCCATACCTACAAAACAAGATAACAATATATGAGCTCATCAAGCATGAAGATGTTTTTCACTAAACAAGCACACAATATTTTCACTTTAAAGCATACGTAAACCACACAATATATTTTAATCATCAAAACCATTATCAAGAACAAGGAGGGAGCACAACGAACTGTTTACAGGATCATGCCCCAATTGTTGCGCTAAAAGCTCGAGTTGGTAGCGAAGGCGGACCGTATTTCTTTATGACATTGCAGAACCCCACACTATCGTGCTGTGGGCGGACATGAGGGGCTTCGCACATGGACCCCATAATCCATGCGGCGGGATGGGCTGCCAACGCATCGATGCCCCACGCGGACCCCATAATCCACGTGGAACAGCAAATCCCTAAGGGAGACGCTAGAAAATCCAACAATCTCCCCCCAGCCGCACCTGGGGGATTTGAACCCGCGACCTCGCTGTGATACCAGTTTACAGGATCATGCCCCAACCGTTGTGCTAAAAGCTCGAGCTGGTAGCGAAGGCGGAAAATCCAACAATCTCAATGTGAACCCTAGGGCCAATTGCTACTCATTTTTATTGGGCTTCGATGTATGTAAGATGCAAGGGGATTATAATTTTTGGGCCAAGGAAGGGTGATAAAATCCCCACCTTATCTTGGTATGGGGTGTTGTCCTTAAATTATTTGAGTGAAATGCACAACCATAATGCAAACAAGGTGTTTAAATGAAAGACTAAATATAAAATGTATGATCATGATCTTGGCCTAATTTGGAGTGCTCACCTTGTCCCCGCACTCTTCCAAAGTAAAAATAACTGGAAATAAAAATTAAATAACTAACTAAAATGAAACCCTAGATGAAGCATTTCTTACACAGGATGATTCTAATCTTGAAATGATTTTTTTATTTTTTTTATTCAAGTAATTTTTATTTTTTTAAAATTTAGTTAATGAATCTATCTAACTAACAATATTTTTTCCTTTTCATTTTTATAAAGAGAATTCCTAAATGTGACAACTATCTAAATATGAAAATTGAGAAATGAGGAAACTAAATTTAGGGAAAGAGGGCAAAAATACTAACCTTGATCGTATTCCCTCATTCTCTATTAGAGAAATAAAAAATAATGAAACAAGAAGACATAGAAGACTTACCTTCGGAAGACACAACATTTTTTATTTTTATTGTTTCCTGATTTTTTATTTATGCTTTTATTAATTTTTTTGGTCCACTTTTCTCCTTTTTTTTGCAAAACAGAAAATAGGAAAATTATTTGTGTCAATCTATGTACAAAAAACATAGGATAATCAACTTAAAAATCATAACCTCCCCGACAATGACACCAAAAATTGATAGGGAAAAAATGCATGTCGTTAATACGACCGCTACCAAATTTAAATTTTCGACCCACAAATTATTTAGAGAGAGAATGGTTAAGTAGTAAGACCAAGTCGAATCCACGGAGAAGTTTAGATTTTTTTGAGTTGAAGATCTTGAGTTTGTAAAATTAAAATAGAGAGAGAATAGAGTTGAAACAAATAGTTGTAAATTTAAAATTGATTAATCTATTTTAATCGAGAGAACACTAACAATTAAAACTCGAACAAGTGATAGAAAGATATCAAAAATCACCACAATCACCAAACTTGCAAGGAAAGAGATTAAGGGAGAAAAATAATTAAAAAGAACACTTCCACTTAATTTAAAAGACAAGCTTACGGCAAAGGGAGAGTCTGGATCCTTTGGAATCACAATATCATTGATGCCCAGTTGACTGCGGGAAGCAGTCAATTCCTTCATTTGAAATGTAAGAATAAGTTAAATCTTATGGAATTCTCAATTACTGGTGTATATGCATCCAACTGTGCGACTGAAAGGAGAAGCTTATGGAATGATATTATTTGTCTTTCCAACAACTCTAACTCTCCTTGGATGATAGCTGGTGATTTCAACACAATTAGATACCCCCATGAGAAAAAGGGTGGACAAATGGTAACGGAATCCATGTTGGAGGAGTTCAACCTGTGCATTCAACAATCAGAACTTGAGGACATTTTCTGCTGTGGCAACAAGTTCTCCTGGACCAACAGGGGAGATGCTCAACGCAAAATCATGGCACGCTTAGATAGAAGTCTTATCAACTCTCTTTGGACTACTGCTTACCCGGATAGTTGGACCGAGTACGGGAATGAATATTTTTCTGACCATACACCCATGTTTATCAATACAGATAAAAAAATTTTGAAAAGCAAGCTCCCTTTCCGGTTCTACAACATGTGGGCCTCTCATCCAGAATTTCTTAAAGTCATTACCTCTGCCTGGGATATACCGTTTGTAGGGTCTCCTCCACATGTGCTTTGTATGAAGCTTAAGGCTTGCAAACTTGCTCTTAAGGACTGGAACAGGAACTCATTTGGCAACATCCAGAATATAGTGGCCACTTCTAGGAGGAACCTTCAACAAGCTCAGACTAATCTCCGTGCTAGCCCCTTTGATAATGACTGCATCCAACAGGAGAACGAGGCAAGAAAAGATTATCTGCATGCTCTAGCAGTCGAGGAAAATTTTATAAGGTAGAAATCAAGAGAAAACTGGCTGACGTTGGGCGATTCCAATACAAAATTCTTTTATGCTAGCATGGCTGCCAGAAGAACCATAAACCATATCAGACAATTCAAAGATCACCATGGAAACACTATTAATGACAGTAATCAGGTAAAAGAACACACCATTGATTACTACTATCAGTTACTTAACCAATCTTCTTTGCAGGAAGCTAGCGACATCAACCCTTCTCTTCTACTCTCTGAAGAAGATAGGGTAATTCTCAATGCTGAATTCACCCCGGAAGAAATTAAGAAAGTCGTCTTTCAATCACCAAAAAATAAAAGTCCTGGTCCAGATGGATTTCCAGCGGAATTTTATCAATCAGCTTGGCAAATAATTGGGCAGGATGTGATCAACACTTGCCTTCACTTTTTCAGAACGGGCCATCTCTACAAACAGTTCAATAACACATTTCTTGCTCTCGTACCAAAAGTGGTGGGGGCGGATAACCTGGAGAATTTCAGGCCCATTGCTCTATGCAATTTCATCTACAAAGTTATTTCAAAGCTCATGGCTAATAAGAATTCAGAAGGTGATTAACAAGATCATCAGTCCCTAGCAGACTGCATTCATAAAAGGCAGAAGTATAACCCACAACATTCTCCTAGCTAATGATCTGACCAAAGATCTACATTCCAAAGGCAAAGGAAATATTATTGTCCTTAAAGCGGATCTGCGGAAGGCGTTTGACGCTGTTGACAGGCGCTTTATATATCATATGCTTATGAAAATTGGATTTCCACCAATCTGGATTCAATGGATTAAAAGCTGCACTGAGAGCTGTATGTTCTCCATCCTATTTAATGGTTCACCTGCAGGCTATTTTAAAAGCTCAAATGGCATCAGACAAGGAGACCCTCTGTCCCCTTATTTGTTTACCATTGCCATGGAAGGACTCACGTGTATGTTGGAGGAAGGTGTACACCAAGGTCATCTCAAAGTTCCAAAGACCACTGAAACACATGTTTCTCACATTACCTTTGCTGATGATCTTATTATCTTTATACAAAATGACATTCACTCAGTTCATTACCTTGCAAACATCCTACACACGTTTGGCAAATGGTCAGGTCTTAAGCTGAATCATTCCAAAAGCAGAGTGTACATTGGTGCCAAGATCAAAGACAAAATAGCAATCACAACAGCACTGCGGGTGGAAGAAGGGAATCTTCCTATTCCATACTTAGGCTTGCCTCTTATCTCCACCGGTTTAAAAAAGGTACATTGCCAACCTATTATTGAGAAAATCAAAAGCAGAATTAGCTCTTGGAGAATGAAACTCCTTTCTAAGAGTGGGCGGTTGGAATTGATTAGATCCATCCTATCCACCTACTCCATCTATTGGTCTGCGGCCTTCCTTCTACCTGCAAGATTAATCCAAGAGATTGAAAAACTGCTTGCTAGCTTCTTCTGGAAAGGTACAGGGGCAAATAAGGCATTTCACATGATAAATTGGGATATTATATGTAGACCAAAACAAGAAGGGGGGTTAAATTTACGAAGACAAGCTGATTGGAACAAAGCTATATTGGTGAAGCAGTGTTGGGACATATTACATAAAAAGGATAGTCTGTGGATACAATGGATACATAGTAAATATCTATCCAAATGTAACTTCTGGCACATTCAAGCAAAGTCCTACCATTCTGCAGCTTGGAAAGGTATACTTCAAATGAGAACATGGTTACTCAAACACATCCAATTTTCTATCTCCATTGAAAGTTCACTTAGCATGTGGTATGATCCATGGGTAAATAATAAAAGTATATTCGAGCTTTATGGAGATCGGATCAGGCAAGATCTGGGACGCAATGTGAATAGTACTATTTCTGACTTCATTTGTAATGGAACTTGGAATCTCCCAACTCCAACTTCCATTGACATGTTTCAGCTTTGGCCAGTTATCTCAGCTATTCCTCTGGTTAATAACCCCACCGATACATTGACTTGGATTCATGACAATGGTAATTTTTCTTATACTTCAACATGGAATCAAATAAGGCAAAAACACCCAGTATGGCACCAGGAGAGCTGGGTTTGGGGCAGGCCACTATGTCACAAACATTCATTATGTTGCTGGAAAGCACTTCACCGCAGATTACCAACTCTGGATATTATTCAAAAAAAAGGATTTTCGCTTGCAAATATGTGTATGCTTTGTAAAGAGGCAGAGGAAAGTAATGACCACCTATTCTTCTCATGCACATACCCCAAAGCACTATGGAATGAAATCCTACAAAGATTTGATATTCGCAGAGAGCCAAAGAATACAATTTCAAGTGAGCTGCAATCTCTTGAGGCCAATTTCCCTAACAAAGGTTACCTTACCAAGCTTATCAAATTATTATTTCGATGTACTATCTGGTGGATTTGGAGAGAGAGATGCCTTCGCATTTTTGAAAATAAGGAAATGGGGTATGCAAAGCTACTAATTGAAATTCTCTATGAAACCAGATGCTGTTTGGAAAATGCACTCAAGGATGATAGACTTACTTCCAGGGAAAAATAGATATTCAAACGATATAACTTCAGCATACCTTAACTCTGGACAACTGCCTTTCATCTCATGGGGGATCCTACATTGTACAATTTGATTGGATGCTAGCTCTACCCTAGTTCTAGTACTTTTATGTACCTTCTCCACTGTAGACCACGCCTGTTGTGGCACGGCTGATTTCTATAGAGCAATCAGTCTAGGTTTGTCTAGACTTTGCTCACCCATTGTACACTTTTTTACTTTTCTATAATATTTACAAGCTTATCGATCAAAAAAAAAAAGACAAGCTTACAACATAAGTGCAAGAAAACTAAAGCAAAGTCGACTGAAATTTAAAGCAACTAGAACCAATTCTAAAGAACTATAAGAGAGAAACAATCAACAAGAATTAAGAAAGACAGAGGTTAAAATTGCAACAAGAAGAAGGCATGTGCCATCCCCTTCTTCCTTCTCACGAGCTCCTAACCAAAACCAAAACACTCACAACAATAACCCAGAACTCACTTATGGGAATAGAATTTTAAACAAAAGGCCACATTTCCCTTTTATAGGCCAAACCTAGGCCACCTTCATTCAAACCTGCACCTACTCCCGTAGAAAGTAAGCACCCCAAAGTCTTCATTTTCTTCCTCCATTCATGCTCACATGGCCATGCATCATTGCCTTCTAATTTTTTCTTCACCCAAACCTCCACGCTGATGACTTGCACCCCATGATGTCGCCTTGAAACCATGTGCGCACGCACCAGCTATGTCAGAGTCTTCTCCACCGGTCACGCATGAAATACGACGCAGACGCCACCTTGGACACACGCAAGCCACACACGCAAACGCCCATGCGAGCAACATCTGACACATGACGCATGTTGCTACCTCTTTCTCGTTAATGAACAACTACTGTTGCTGCTTCTCTTTCTTCCTAGTCAGCGAACGCTGCCGCGTGAGAGCCCACCGTTCTTCTTCCTTCGTGTCGGCCAGCCAGCACACACGCACCCGGAGCCGTTCTCCTGCACGAGTAGTCACTATTGTTGCCGTGCTACTCTTCCTCTCTCCAACCGGTGAATGCCACCGGCCACATGCCATTGAAGCCTTCTCACATAATAGCCCAGTTAGCTCTGTTCATCTTCTTCCTTGCACGACCGCCAGCTACTCCATGACGCGAACGGCCAGCTTCTGGCAACCACTTCTTCTCTCCTTCGTGATCGGCGTCAGGGCCATATGTCGTTGCTTTGCTGTCTCCCAACCACGTCGGTAGCCATCATCGCCTTCAATGCATGCTACCACTCTCTTTCTCCTTTCGCCGCATGAAGCTCACACGAAGCCATATTCTTCTTTTTTTTTCTCTTAATTGGTGTCTTGTGCATGGATGCCATTTTCAAATTGGCATCCACATGTTTGGACTCCATTAATTTTCTTTAAAAGATGGCGTCAACAGAATAGGGCGCCATTTACAATTGACGTCTAGTTTTTCATACACCATTTTTTCTACATCTTCTCAACCTTATAAAAATATTCTTATCAATAGAATTAAAACGTCATGCAATTACCTATTTTTTCATATATCTCAAATTCCACATTATTTTATGCATCAAAATTTAAGTAATTTCATGAAAGTTCAAATTTAACATGAGACTGAGATTAACTATAAGAATTACATAATTATTTATATTAAGGCCCACGAAATTGTGTATGTGATATAAATAAACACATAAAATTAAGCATTTGTCACTTAGCCAGGTCATGTATGCGTGATTTTTGAGTGTATCCTTAGTCCACCTAGAGTTTGGAGCTTTATCCCCATAGAGGTCCTACTTCCATAGAGAAACTAAATTAAGTAGTCTATTAAAAGGCCAAGAAAACAATTAAAAAATAAGAGTATCATCTTAACTTGGTTGGCCTGGGTCAGACTGTTTCTTTTGATCTCTTCCCTGATTTGATTGTTGTGCATTAGTCTTTGTATTTGAGTAGGTCTCCTCTTCTCCCTGTCATAGAGTCTTATCTCAACACCATGTACAATCCTTCTCATCCCTCTACCTCCTCGCCCCACGTGGAATCTTCTCCCCGTGGACCCTTAGAAAATCCAACTGATTAAATGGCCCAGATAATGCACCTCTTCCACCTAATGGACCCTAATCAGGCCCAAAAGCTCCTTGCAACCCTCTAAAATTGGCCCTCTCATGTTGCTAATATAAGAGGACCATATCATGTTACTCAACCGAGATCCACATATCTTGCTACTCCTGGAATGGGCCGTCTTCTCTTCAGCCTGAATCTTCTTATCCGGCCCACTATTCTCCACCTGATCCACATCTACATTCTCAAGCTAACTCACCTAAGTCTCAAGCGTGTCCGGGGCATCTCCCAGAGAGAAAGTCAAGATGAGCATCTCTAATATCATGTCAGAATATCATCTCATCTTAACCATGAGTGATATCACCTCTATGCAACAACCATACAGCCAAACCCACTTCATACGTACACAACTCCAAGATTCCCCTGATATCCATATTCGAGTCCCATCAACTCACCTTCCATAGTCAACAACCCACCTTCTCGAGTCAATCCAATTCTTATAGTCAACCTGCTACTTCCCACAACCAACCTCCCACATTCCATAGTCAGCCTCCCGCAATCCAAAGTCAACCACCTACCAATGTCCACCTCAAGGGCCCACCATCAAGCAAATCCATGAGCTGGAGAATGTCACCCACTACTCAACTAGCCATCCCGCTCACCACTGTTGGGTCCCACGTGGTGCAATCGGATCTAGAAGGGGGGGTTGAATAGATCCTATCAAGAACTTTGACCTATTTAAAATCTTAGTTGCAAAGATCATAAACCACTCCTATAAAGTAAATGCGACACTTAGGCACAGTGCACAGCGGAATTAAAAGGAATGGCTTAAATGGAAACAACAATGCACAATGCATAGACAGTAGAGGTCGACACTCCCAAGGGTGAGGTCAACACTCCTTAAACAGATCACAGCTAAGTGAAGAGCAGAGGTCAACACTCCCTATGTAATGAGGTCAACACCTCTTCAGAAGTAATTGTGATCTAAATCAGATTTCATGCAATAGATAGCAGAGACCATAAAGCACATCAACTGAGTATGAATAAACAAGCTTTGCGTGGGTGTGTGCTATTATGGTCAACCAGCGTGTGTGTGTGTGTGTGTGTGTGTGTGTGTATGGAAAGTGATCCTCCTTTACTAGAGTATGCTCCCTAGTGCCTGTGTGCAAGGGAGCAGTAGGCAGCCAAGGGAATGGAAGTGCAGAGCGAAGGATAAATGATGTGCAGACAAGATAGCACAATCCAGAACTCTTAAGTGTGTAATGGAAATAACTCAGATTACATACGATAAAGTAAGCACACCAACCTGTGAATGGGGATAGAAGATATGGAGCAATCGCACAAGATGCACAACCCACAACACAGAAGATTTTAATGTGGTTCGGTTGCAGACCCGCAACCTACGTCCACCCCTCACCAAACCCGGTGAGACTTTCCTGCTGACACACAGCTTGACCGGGGACAAGCCCCAAACCACAGAACAGAGAACACCCTCTATCTGTCTTCCTACACACAAAACCGGTAGGGACGGTTCTCCACAGACCGGAGCACACCTCTGTCTGTCTTCCTACACACAAAACCGGTAGGGACGGTTCAAGATGAACAAAAAACCCGAGATAGAACTCACTGCAAGTGCAGTGGGAAAACCACAAGAACAAGAAGAATAAACACCATCTGAAGCTTTGGATAATGATCTGGAAGCTGGTGACTGCAGCTACAAATTTCAGATTCGAACATCTATTTCTTCAAGCTCAGGTAGACTGCAGGGCTGCACTCTCTCAAGGCTTCTTTCTTTTTCTCTTCACACTTTCTTCTTTTCTTTTACAGCACTGGACTGAGGTCGACAGGTGCTGAGTTGCTCTCACTCCCTTCTTTTATTTCTCACAAGTTTTCTTCTTGGATGCTCAAGGGCGTGAGTTTCTTCCAAGCAGCAGTAGCTTCAAAAGAAGCTTCATGTGTATATATATATAGAAAGGCCAGGTAGAAAATCTGTAGCTTGAATGGCTAGAATAAACAATGTTCTTTGAGAAGAAGTTCTTCTTCTTTTTTTTGGCTTCCCCAAGAGAGGGAACTTTCCCTCCAAAACCTATCCATTTAATTGGTCCAGCAGGGACAAGGAGAAGTGTTTTAGACTCCATCACTTTTGACGGCCCACAGAAGGTGCTTGACAGAGACCATTCTTGATCTCCACAATCTGAGCATTTAATGACCCTTAGATCAGAATATCTTGCTGTCTACTTCTCATTGGCTATGGTTGACTTTCTACTCCGTGTACAATTCTGGGACCATATCCTATTTTATGACAGCAGAAAGGTGATCCTGACAGGAGTCATGTCCCAGGTATGGAACCTGACAATGCTGCCACCAAAAAGGTGTTTTGGTAGGGTAATGATGACTAGATGAAAAGTCAAACATGGGAGCATCTTCCAAACCTCAAAATCCTTGTATTTGAGCATTTGCGGTACATATTTTCTCACTCTAGATCGCCCAATTATTTTGACAGTAGGTAGACTTGAAATGCTTCTGGGAGAGCAGATAGGTCGACCTACTGAGAGAGAGGTCGACCTTGCTTCATAAGGTCTAGCTTAGGTGAGGTTGGCTTCATAAGTTGCACATACCATATAGACAATGCTTTCTTCTTGTGCATCGACCTTACAGGCTATAATGTAGATGTACACCGACCTTAGTCTTCAGGTCTTCAGCATGTGCATTGACCTTAGTCTGATCTTTAGTCATGTGCACCGACCTTCTGGTTCAATGCATGAATGCGCACCGACCTTCTGAGCTGAAATGCATATGTGCACCGACCTTAGTTCAGCATGTGCACCGACCTCTTGAACAGAAATGCACATGTGCACCGACCTGACTGAACATGTGGACTGACCTTATAGAGTTTAAAGCAAGTGTGCACCGACCTTGTAGAGCTTCAAGTCTTCATGTGCATCGACCTTCTGAACATGTGCACCGACCTTATAGTGTTGAAAGCAAGTGTGCACTAACCTTGTAGAGTTAAGAGTCTTCATGTGCGGTACCTTCTGAACATGTGCACCGACCTTATAGTGCACAGCTTCTTCATATGCACTGACCCTCTGAACTAAAAGGAGCATGTGCACTGACCTTCATACTTATATGCAAATGTGCACTGACCTTTGTTCTTGAAGTGCTGACTGAGGTAGCATCGACCTTACTTCAGTAACAGTGGCTATGCACCGACGTGACTGCATGAACTGTGGCCACTGCATCGACCTTACTGTTTGAACTTCTGTGTAGCCTGTTGCCTTGATTTCCATGCACCAATCAGTATTAACACCTGCCTTGATTTCTGTGCAACCAGTTGCCTCATTTTCTGTGTCATTCTTGATTTCTTATACTTTGCAATGACCTGAAATGTATGAATATGATAATCAAATGCAGGTCAGACCCATCAATGAGTCGTAGTCAGACATCATCAAAACAATATAATTAAGCATGTTACACATATGCCCAACATTCTCCCCCTTTTTGATGATGGCAACTATGAGTCATTATTGATGGAGGCATCACTTGCGACTCCCTTTGGCTCAGTTCGTCGTCACACTCCGGAGTTGTGTGAGCTTGGGCATTACTCTATGTGGGCCCAATTATCCATTTTTAGCTTTCTATTTGAGTCGTTTGATGTATTTTCCTTTTTATTTGAGTCATTTCCCTAGGTCTTTGATTTATTTACCTAAGTTTGAGTGTCATTAGGTTGGTTAGTTGGTTAATGGACCCAATTCATTGGGCTAGGCCGAAGGGTGCCCCCCTAACCCCTTGGTTATTTGTCATTGTATCAAGAGTCAGGGACTTATTGTAAAATGTGGGTTGCCTATATATATAGGACCCCATTCCCCCCATTTTATGTTAATGAAAGTTGCCATTTTGTGAGTTCAAAATTCAAGTTTCTTGTGCAGAGAATCTATTAGTGGGGTGAGAATCCCTAGGGAGAGAATCCCACCCACCCCTCTCTTTCTCTTTCCCCCCTTCCCCAAATTCAAATCCCACATCTCTCCTCCACCTCATCCTCCACCCAAGCTTCCACCTCCACTACCTTTCCACTCCCCTAGGTGCCATCATTCCCCTCCCACCAAATCCCACCAAATATCTCCCCTCCCTATGAGAATATTGTTCTTCCCAACACAATCCCACTCTCCCCAACACAATCCTCTCTCTTCCCCATGCAATCTTCCAACTCCCAGGAGAAGTTTGAATATTTTCCTCTCCACTCTCTCCTCCCACAAGCCCTAGACCACCCCAAATAGGGAAACCATCATCCCCGTACCCATCCCTCATAGCCCCAAATTTGTAGCTCACTCTCTCACCACCTACTAGACCACCTCCCTACCCCATTCTCCCCCTCCCTTACCTTGGTTTGCCCCCTCCCAGACCCCCTAACAGCCAAGGGTTGCTTCCACACCCTTCCACTCCTTTCCCCTCCCGTTTACCACATTTTCCACCTCTCATCTTCAGCCTGCACTTCTCAGTTCGCAGGTAGCAGAGCACCAGCGACTTGTAGAGCCAACCACAACTTCATCCCGGCGTTCCTGGGTGCTCAAGAGGCACCGTCGGAAGCGTCTCCGTGTCTTCTTCGCAACGGCGGTTGTCTCGTCCCAACCTGAGCTCGTGGCTGCCCGGGGGAGCCAATCTCCCCAGACTACGCGTCTCCCTCCAGACTACCAACCTGAGGCTGCTTGCAGAGGCTCCCACGATCGGCCACCTAATAATTTGGAGGCGGAGATTGGCCGAGACCTTCTACGATGAGTCGGCTTCCAGTACCCAGAAGCGGCTTCCCTATTGGACCCCGGACAAGTGAGTTCCTAATTTTCTCCCCAGGGTGCGCAGTTTTGTCTCCTCTAGGACTGAACCAACACCTATCCACTATTTGGGCTCTCCCAATATGCTCTGACATCCTCTGGCATCCCCGCATATCTCGTTTCGAAGAGGACTCGACAACGGTTCCAACAACTCTAGCCACGCTCGATTCAGAGCTTGGGAGCACTCGTGGCGGCCTCGTCTTCCTACTGCTGTAGTACCGTAGCAGTCAAAACCAGAACTCACGGACCCCGTTCGCGGCCCTTCCCCGACCAGCACCACCAGCTAGGAAATTCCAGAAAAATTGGACGTCATCCTGATCCAATCCCAAAGATTTTGCCACTGGTCTTGTCAACAAAAAAAATTGGGGGTTGTCGCAGCGGTGCCGTAATCGACTGCCTGTCCCCTGTTCCAGGGCTCGGATAGAACCGACATCCTCCGTTTAGTTAGTTCTTAGTTCATTCTCCCATCCCCGCCTGGCCGGCTTACTGCCCCTCCCTGTGGGAGGTAGTGTTTGAATGTAATTTTAACTTCCCTTCCCCAAGTTTAACCCCCTTGCATGGGGCGTAGTGATGTAAAATCTTGAATAGGTCGAAGCTACACCGGCGCGGCGTGTGGGGAACCCACGCTTCCCCGCTCGCCCTCGTCTCCGAACGGGACCGGTTTCTTCAAACCGGTCGAGTAAGTTCTCTACCATGCTCTCATTTGGGTGCCCTGTTTCTTCAATATTAGTTCATACGCTCCGCTGATCCGTGAGAGTGAGCCCTGGCCCACAAGCTCCTTTGCTTCAAGTGGCCGCCGTGGGAGAGAGTGTGACCCGTGCCCATCGGCACCCAGTCGGCCCCTTTGAATTGGGTCTCCGTACTCTTGGGAAGTCCCTTAGTCTTGCTGTCCCTCTACCAGCAAGGGTCCAGCCCACACAACCTTGACTCGGCATCACCGAGTTACCCCCGGGTTTGCGTGAGTGTCGGGTGAGTTGGCCGCCGATATCGGCCCGTTCTACTTACAAATTGTGCTTGTTTGATTAGGTCCAAGGGTGTGTCACATCAATTGGTATCAGAGCAAGTTTAGACTTGTCTCTATCAAGCCTAAGTCCTAGGACCATTGCATTGAGTCAACCATCCGTCAAGTCTTTCCCCTCCTTCGCATGTCCACCCGTAGTGGAGCCATTTATCGACCCGATCTATCCTCATCGGTTCCCCCCGTGGATCCCAATCCCCAACTCAATCAAGATGCCCGTAGGGAGGAACCCCAAGGTCAAATGGACCGGGTGGATGCCACCCTTGCCACCATCCTTGCCCAACTAGAAGAGTCCCTTTCCACTCAGCTTGCTCGGCTAGAAGAGCATGAGCCCCACCCAAGGAACAATGGTCCAAGAGCCCACCCTCCACATGCTAAAATTGATAGGGAGGATAGGAATGTTGACCCCTACCATGACTATGAGAGGCCTCGCCACCACCAACCTAATGAAAGGCGTCCACGAGACGACCACCCAAGGAACAATAGTCCAAGAGCCCACCCTCCACATGTTAAAATTGATAGGGAGGATAGGAATGTTGACCCCTACCATGACTATGAGAGGCATCGCCACCACCAACATAATGAAAGGCGTCCACGGGATGACTCGGACGACCCTCTCTTAAGGATGATCAAGGTAGAAGCCCCAAACTTTGACGGTTCTCATGAACCAAGTGCCTACTTAGAATGGGAGACCACCATGGACCAATACTTTGAATGGTACCCTATGTCCGACCCAAGGAGAGTGAGGTTGGCCAAGATGCACCTCACCAAATTAGCCAAGACTTATTGGCTAAACCTAGAGGGGTTAAGGAGGGTTAGGCGGGAAGAGCCTATTGACACTTGGGAAGGAATGAAGAACCAACTTAGAAGCAAGTACCTACCCCTATCCTACCACCAAATGCTCTTAGATGAGTGGCAAAGTCTCACCCAAGAAGGGAAGACCGTGGTTGAATACATTGAGAAATTTGACTCCTATCTTTTGAAGTGTGGAGTTCATGAGGACCCGGCCGTCACCTTATCCCGATTTAGGAATGGGCTCCAAAACCACATCAAGAGGGAACTTTTCATGAGAGATATCGACAACCTTGAACAATCCTACCAAATAGCTCGAGATGTTTGCCGCTCCCCGACCGACCGACCCCAAAAGCATGGGGCCCCGAACCACCCCGGCCCCCCTTATGAAGGCCCCTAGCCCAAGTCGGAATGCCCCATTACGGCGTTACTATCCCCTCCCACCACCACTCCAAACAAGGCCACCCCTAGCCACCCTCCTCCACGGAGCGAAGAGAGTTCCAAAGGCCCAAATGTAGGAGGGACCACCCCGAGTAGTGGGCGTCAATAGTGCTATAGATGTCAAGGATTTGGACACTTCGCGGGGCAATGCCCATCCAAGGGGTTGTCTAATTTGCTAGTGGAGGAAGAAGCTTCCCCACCCCAAGGGGAACTTGAAAGCACGATTGAGGTCCATGAAGCCTCACTAGATTGGGAGGAAGAGTACGAAGCCCAGTACCATGAGTCGGGTCAAGACCACACCATGACATCTACCGACACCCATCTAGGAGTGATTAGATGTACACTTACCAAACCCCAAGAGGAGGATTGGCGTTGAACCTCAATCTTTCACACCTTTGTTAAGGTAGGAGGTCATGTGAGAAAAGTGATCTTAGATAGCGGGAGTTGTGTCAATGCCATGTCTCCCGACACTGTTAAACTCCTTGGGCTGACTATCACTCTCCACCCAAGTCCCTACCAGGTCTCATGGATCAACAACAACTCCATCCCGGTCAACACTCGCTGCCTGGTGCCCCTCACCTTCTCCTCCTACCATGGCCAAATATGGTGTGATATTATCCCCATGGAAGTAGCTAGCATCCTACTAGGGAGACCTTGGCTTTATGATGTGGATGTCACTATCTTGGGTAGGACCAACACATGCACCTTTGAGCATGAGGGAAAGACTATCCATCTTAATCCCTCCCCGCCACGTCCCATGCCCAAGAGGGACACACTCCCTCAAGGACATCACCCCACCACACCACAAGCCTCGGGGAACTCCACCCCTCCAACACAATCCCTTACCCAAAATCCCAAACAAAGTAAGACACCAGGGTTGACCAAGGGTCTTCATCTCATCATCAAGAGATAGCTTGAGGAGGAAATAACTCAAGGGGTACCTTTATGTGCGGCGGTCATTTGTCTAGGAGAGCCTACTCCCTCCAACCCCCATCCCATAGAAGTCCGGCATCTCCTAAAAGAATTTCATGATGTGTTCCCGGAGGAACTCCCGGACCAACTCCCTCCCATGCGTGATGTGCAACATGCAATTGATCAAATTCTGGGAGTCACCCTTCCCAACCTTCCTCATTATCTCCTCAATCCCACGGAACATACCGAGCTTCAGAGGCAAATAGAGGAGCTTATTAGAAAGGGCTTCATCTGCATTAGCAAAAGTCCATGTGCCGTACCGGCCCTTCTCACTCCCAAGAAGGATGGATTATGACGGATGTGTGTGGATAGCCGGGCCATTATTAAGATCATCGTCAAGTATAGGTTCCCCATCCCTAGGCTTGATGACATGCTTGACATGCTAGCTGGTGCCACTATTTTATCCAAGATTGACCTTAAGAGTGGCTATCACCAAGTTCGGATTTGGCTCGGAGATGAGTGAAAAATAGCCTTCAAAACCAAGGACGGCCTTTATGAGTAGTTAGTCATGCCATTTGGGCTTTCAAATGCCCCAAGTACTTTCATGCGTCTTATGACGGAGGTCCTTAGGCCGTTCATTGGGGTCTTTCTTGTGGTCTATTTTGATGATATTCTCATCTATAGTCAGTCCTAAGAGGCCCATCTTGACCACCTTAGGCAAGTTTGCACCATCCTTCGACATGATAGCCTATTTGCCAACCTGGGAAAGTGTCACTTCATGATCACATCCATCACCTTCTTGGGATTTGTGGTGTCTACCATGGGTGTCTCCATGGACCCCGAGAAGGTCCAAGCTATTCTTGATTGGCCGGAACCCCACACCCTTCATGAGGTCCGAACTTTCCATGGGTTGGCCACATTCTATAGGAGGTTTATTCGAGGATTTAGCACCATCACCGCCCCTATCACTGATTGTCTTAAAAAGGGAACTTTCGTGTGGACCAAATCAGCCTCCAAAGCCTTCCAAGAGCTTAAGGAGAAGATGACCCAAGTCTCGGTCCTATGCCTACCCGATTTTTCCAAAGTCTTTGAAGTCACATGTGATGCATCCGGGATAGGAATAGGAGGGATCCTCGGTCAAGAGGGTCACCTAGTGGCCTTCTTCAGTGAGAAGCTCTGTGAAGCTAGGACGCGGTACTCTACTTATGACAAGAGTTCTATGCCGTGGTTCAGTGCCTCCGACATTGGAGGCACTATTTATTGCCCAAGGAATTTGTCATCTTCTCCGATCATGAGGCCCTCAATTACCTCAACTCCCAACAAAAGTTGAAAGCCCGACATGCCCGTTGGGTTGAGTACATCCAATCCTACACCTTTGTCATCAAACACAAGGCGGGAAGTGAGAACCGAGTGGCAGATGCTCTTAGTAGGAGGGTCTCTTTGTTGTCCACTATCTAAGTGGAGGTTACTGGGTTTGAGAGGCTCAAGGATGAGTACTCTGGCTGCCCTAACTTTGGGCACATCTATACAACCTTGACCATCCATTCTAGTAGGGAACATGAGGGCTTTATCTTGGAGGATGGGTTTCTCTTCAAGGGGCCAAAGCTTTGCATACCACGGACCTCACTCCGTGATTTCTTGGTTTGGGAGTTACATGCAGGGGGACTAGCTGGTTATTTTGGAGTTCATAAAACCATCGCTCTAGTTGAGGGTCAATTCTTTTGGCCAAGTCTCAAGAGAGACGTAGCCAAGATAGTGGGCCAATGTCGTACATGTGCTTCAGCCAAACAGGTGAAGCAAAACACCGACCTTTATACCCCTCTCCCCATCCCCGACCGTCCGTGGCAAGACTTAGGCATGGACTTTGTATTAGGCCTACTCAGGACCCAAAGGAAACATGATTCGATCTTTGTGGTAGTGGATAGATTCTCCAAGATGGCCCACTTCATCCCATGCTACAAAACCTCCGATGCCTCCCGAGTGGCCCGATTATTCTTTGATGAGGTTGTTCGTCTCCATGGGTTACCCAAGACCATAGTCTCTGATAGGGATGCCAAGTTCACCAACTACTTTTGGAAGGCCCTTTGGCACTTGATGGGAACCCTCCTTAAATTCTCCATGGCCTACCACCCTGAAACTGATGGCCAAACCGAAGTTGTCAATCGGAGTCTAGGGAACCTCCTTAGGGTTCTTGTTGAGGATCGCCCAGGGAATTGAGATCTCATTCTACCTCAGGCTAAATTTGCATACAACAACTCTGTCAACAAGTCCATAGGGATGAGTCCATTCGATGCTGTACATGGGTACAAGCCAAGGAAACCCTCTGACCTCATTCCCTTTCCCCAGCATGCTAGAGTGTCCATTTCAACTGTGTCATTTGCCCAACACATTAGAGAGTTGCATGAAGAAATTCGCAAGCACATCAGCAAGAAGAATGAGACTTATAAGAGGCAGGCTGACTCTCATCACCACCACCAATAATTCCATGTGAGTGACTTTGTGATGGTGAGGACGGAGAGGCTCTCCCCCGGAGCCACCTCTAAATTGAGGCCTCGTGGGGCTGGTCCCTTCCAGATTTTGAGGTGCATTGGCACTAACGCCTATGAGATAGATCTTCCCGAGGAGTACGGAGTGAGCCCCGCATTCAACGTGGCCGACCTAGTTCCATATAGGGGTCCCACAGTGGTGCCTAGTGAGGATATTTAGCCTACTTCAATCATTGAGAGAGCACCCACTCATGAGGAGAGTCCACTAGCCCGGAGAGCCTAACACGAGTGAATTGAACAAATATTGGATGAACAGGTCACTGCCACTAGGAGCAAGGTGTACGAGTGCTATTTCGTCAGGTGGAAGGATCGACCTCCTTCGGAGGATTCGTGGGTGAGTCGAGAAGATCTCCAGCGGCTGGATCCCGACCTTCTCGAGCAGTACCACAACAGGATGGACCCCTCCTCGACGGAGTCAAGCTCTTCACAGTCCAAGGGATTTGATGGAGGCATCACCTACGACTCCCTCTAGCTCGGGTCGTCGTCACACTCCGGAGTTGTGTGAGCTCGGGCATCACTCTATGTGGGCCCAATAATCCATTTTTAGCTTTCTATTTGAGTCATTTGATATATTTTATCTTTTATTTGAGTCATTTCCCTAGGACTTTGATTTATTTACCAAGTTTGAATGTCATTAGGTTGGTTAGTTGGTTAATGGGCCCAATTCATTGGGCTAGGCCCAAGGGCGCCCCCCTACCCCCTTGGTTATTTGTCATTGTATCAAGAGTCAGGGACTTATTGTAAAATGTGGGTTGCCTATATATAGGACCTCATTCCCACCATTTTATGTTAATGAAAGTTGCCATTTTGTGAGTTCAAAATTCAAGTTTCTTGTAGAGAGAATCTATTAGTGGGGTGAGAATCGTTATGGAGAGAATCCCACCCACCCGTCTCTTTCTCTTCCCCCCCTTCCCCAAATTCAAATCCCACGTCTCTCCTCCACCTCATCCTCCACCCAAGCTTCCACCTCCACTACCTTTCCACTCCCCTAGGTGCCATCATTCCCCTCCCACCAAATCCCACCAAATATCTCCCCTCCCTATGAGAATATTGCTCTTCCCAACACAATCCCACTCTCCCCAACACAATCCTCTCTCTTCCCCATGCAATCTTCCAACTCTCAAGAGAAGTTTGAATATTTTCCCCTCCACTCTCTCCTCCCACAAGCCCTAGACCACCCCAAATAGGGAAACCATCATCCCCGTACCCATCCCTCATAGTCCCAAATTCGTAGCTCACTCTCTCACCACCTACTAGTCCACCTCCCTGCCCCATTCTCCCCCTCCCTCACCTTGGTTTGCCCCCTCCCAGACCTCCTAACAGCCAAGGGTTGCTTCCACACCCTTCCACTCCCTTTCCCATCCCGTTTACCTCATTTTCCACCTCTCATCTTCAGCCTGCACTTTCCAGTTCACAGGTAGCAGAGCACCAGCGACTTGCAGAGCCAACCACGACTTTATCCTGGGGTTCTTGGGTGCTCAAGAGACACTGTCGGAAGCGTCTCCGTGTCTTCTTCGCAACGGCCGTGGTCTCGTCCCAACCTAAGCTCGTGGCTGCCCGGGGGAGCCGATCTGCCCAGACTGCGCGTCTCACTCCAGACTGCTAACCTGAGGCTGCTTGCAGAGGCTCCCACGACCGGCCACCTGAAGATTTTGAAGCGGGGATTGGCCGAGACCTTCTACGACAAGTGGGCTTCCAGTACCAAGAAGCGTCTTCCCGATTGGACCCCGGACAAGTGAGTTCCTAATTTTCTCCCCAGGGTGGGCAGTTCTGTCCCCTCTAGGACTGAGCCGGCACCTATCCACTGTTTGGGCTTTCCCATCATGCTCCGACATCCTCTGGCATCCCCACAGGTCACGTTTCGAAGAGGACTCGACTATGGTTCCAACGACTCTAGCCACGCTCGATTCAGAGCTCGGGAGCGCTCGTGGAAGCCTCGTCTTCCTGCTGCTGTGATACCATAGCAGTCAAAACTAGAACTCAGGGACCCTATTCGCGGCCCTTCCCCGACCAGCACAGCCAACCAGAAAATTCCACAAAAATTGGACGTCATCCTGATCTAATCTAGAAGATATTTCCACTGATCTCGTCGAGAAAAAAATTCGGGAGTGGTCGCAGTAGTGCCAATATTGACTGCCTATCCCCTGTTGTAGAGACGGATAGAACCGACATCCTTCGTTTAGTTAGTTCTTAGTTCATTCTCCCCTCCCCGCCTGGCCGGCTTACTGCCCCTCCCTATGGGAGGTAGTGTTTGAATGTAACTTTGACTTCTCTTCCCCAAGTTCAACCCCCTTGCATGGGGCGTAGTGATGTAAAATCTTGAACAGGGTGAAGCTACACCGGCGCAGCGTGTGGGGAACCCACGCTTCCCCGCTCGCCCTCGTCTCCGAACGGGACCGGTTTCTTCAAACCGGTCGAGTAAGTGCTCTACCCCTGCTCTCATTTGGATGCCCTATTTCTTCAATATTAGTTCATACGCTCCGATGGTCCGTGAGAGTGAGCGCCTGGCCCACAAGCTCCTTTGCTTTAAGTGGCCGTCGTGGGAGAGAGTGTGACCCGTGCCCATCGGCACCTAGTCGGCCCCTTTGAATTGGGCCTCCGTACCCTTGGGAAGTCCCTTAGTCTTGCTGGCCCTCTACCAGCAAGGGTCCAGCCCACACAACCTCGACTCGGCATCACCGAGTTACCCCCGGGTTTGGGTGAGTGTCGGGTGAGTTGGTCGCCGATATCGGCCTTTTCTACTTACAAATTATGCTTGTTTGATTAGGTCCAAGGGTATGTCACATCAATTATAAGTTCAATATGAGTCATTAAAGTAATGCAATCATGAAATCGGCAATCACTCATCAAAACTTCTCCCCCTTTGCCATCAGCAAAGAGAGCTTAAATTAAAGCCAATTTCAAACGTTATTTTATAAACACATGGTAGATAGAGCATGAGATCAAGAAATTATTAACACATAATTACCATGAGAGGCAGCATTTCAAGATGCAGATTCAAGTTTTTCAAGTGAGAGTATCATGAACCAACACAAGAGTGACATCCATTGTTGTGGTTGGGTCTCTTGAGGCCAATTGTTGGGTCCCATTAAATGTCAGGTCACTCGTGAATCATGTCAACAGAAAATCAGATAGATTGGCACCAGATGCCATAAGTTCATAGTACAACATGCATGCAAGAGATTTGATCATGGCAAGAAGATGCAGTTAGAGAGTAGTTTGATACCATATGATGTTTTTCAGGATTTTCAGAGTTTTAGGTTTTTCTAGTTTTCAAATTTTTAAGATTTTCTATGCAATGCATGGAAGAGGGAAAATGCACACCACCTAAGTGCTTGACAAATTGAACCCAATTGCATTGGAGATATGATACCAATTCATGAGAGGGCATAGATTCCAATTGTTAAGAATGGTGATGCTTTCATGGTAGCCCGGATAGACTATGCAGATTGTCCAGAGAAGGCAAATATCAATGGAGTTGGAAGCATCAAGAGACCACCTTGTCTTAAGGGCGGATGCCAGAGCAGCCAGACAGTGGTCTGGACGCAAGGGGTCGACTGTAGGAGTCGACACTTGGAAGATGAGGTGCAACAATCAATAGTTGAAAGAATGAAGGTTCTTTTAATTTGAAGCCAATTTCATAAATGTAGAGTTATAGATTTTTCAGAATCTTCAGTTATAAAATTCTAATGATGCCGCCCTTATTATTAGATTGGTTTAAAACTGATGAATTCTGAGCTTCTCAATAAAACTACTTGAAAACACCTGCACTCAACATTAATAGAGGTGAACCAAAATGTCATACTTGAACCAGGTTAACCTCCTTTGATCTTACTCATTCAATTCCATTAGCTCTCTTGAGAGATATTGCAAGAAGTATTGAGGATAAACACTTAGTCATTTTTTATTTTATCCAGGAGTTTCACAAATTCAGATTTTTATATAGACCCCATTGTTGGTACCAATTGTTATTCCTTTTACGAGTAATCAAGTGTAGCATGCACCTTTTGACGTGAGAGTGCACGTTGATAGACGCCATCACCCCCAGTTACTCAATGTAGCTCACAATTTTGCCTCAATTAGAACAGAGTTAGCATGGCACTTCATTATGCTGTCCTCCTCATTTCTTTGATGAAGGGACTTAGTTTCTCGGTGAATCCAATGCCATTGCTCTGCCTTAAAGCACTAAACTCAGCACACACCTTTTTTCATAAGGATATACGTTTATCAGATGCCAATATCCCCAATTACTCAATATGGCTAAAATTCATTGCTATCATTGTACTACCCCTTTCTCTTTTGAAATCTTTGGATTAGCCCAATGTTTAAAAATAATACTTTTCAATGAAGTTTCTCAATGAAAGATGCCTTTGTACTAAAGATAAACTTTCAGATTCAAGAAGGCATATCATGTCAAAACATGAAAAGTTGGTTTAAGTCAATTAAGCCTGAATACAACCATTTTCAAGATCATTAAACATTAAAGCTCAAGAAATCATTAATTTTAAACCAATAGCTTTCATGTTCATGGCAGTCACAAGACTCCATAAAGGAAGATTCTTCTAGAGGATTTACTCTAATAAACAAACTCAACCAGAGTAGAAAGTTCTCCAAGAAGTTCAAGGCATTCAAGGAATTCTAGAAACATTCAACTAATGGTTCAAGTAATGGTAGATTCCAGACAATCCAAAGTAATTTAGACCCAAGATGGAATATAGTGTAATAGCATTCTGAAGCAGGGTCTGATTTCAGCAGAGAGGACAGATGATTACACAGTGAAACGGAATAAAGAACACTCCCCCTGAGGATATGCAGTGAGCTTAGGGTGAAATAAGTGAAATAGGACCAGCAACCTCAAAGGAGTGTCGGCACTTGCTCTTCATGGTGTCGACACACTAAGCTCAGACAGAGAGCAGTTTTCAAAAAAAATGAACTGAGAGTTTGACTTGAGTAGGTCTAAGGTCGACCTGATCAATAGCAGGAAGGGTTGTAACAGAATTTTTCAGCTTAACAAGCTCCCCTTAAGAAGATGTAGTTTATTCATGTCAATCAAATGTATGCAAGAATGCAGACTGAATTTTTGCGTTGACTCCCCCTAAACTTGTGCATGGGTTGACAATGGAGTATGCAACCTATGACTTATGTGAACATATGATACAATATGATGGATGCCAATTGATTATGCATTGTTGTGCATGAGACCACAAAATGATGCAATCATGGATTATTTGCTATGCATTCTGAACTGAGATGCAAATTGGATTTTATCATGTGTAGATGGATACATGCTACTTACTCCCTATTTTTGATGATTTCAATATGGTATGCAATCAATTCTAAAATAAGTCTATGCATGATAACAAATGCACATGGGTAAAGTATGAAATGCAGGAACTCCCCCTGACTTTATGCATTGAATGTCTGAATTCTGAGTGCAGCACATGCAATGAAATCAATGCAGGGAATTTGATGAATTATTCACATGAACATCTAGACCATTCTAATGATGGGTTGACCCTTGGTACATGGTGGAGAATTGAGGTCTTAAGACCACCTCACGCATGATGTGGATTTCCAGATAGAACAGATATGCCCTTCTCCCAGCTTACCATTTTATATACCAAGAGGTCATGCAGAGTTGGATCCCTTGATCATGAAATGCATGATAGTGCATGAAATTCCAAGATGATGCTTAATGATTACAACACATACAGATTCAAACATTTGAAATGCATTTCTATACTATGTTGCAAACTCTTAAACTCTCCCTTTGTTGAATGTTCATGGAAGTTAAGATAGACACTCAACATGTTATCTGTCCACATGAGTGATGAGTTGAGATGTATGTGCAGCCATGGCAGACATCATCAAAAGCAATGATTATCAATGCTAAGCAAGAAGTTCACATGGTGGCTATAAGGTAGCAGGAATCAAACAACAACTTATCATCATAGCAATTCCATCATCATGATAAATTTTTCATGGATTAAGCAACTGAAATTAGATATTTCAAGTACAAGACGGAGGTATTGATCCAAAGACCCAACTCACGCATAGTGAGAGTTTCGGGCAAACTTAACTTGCCTTTTTGCACATTACCATTTGATATACCAAATTTTGAACAATTGATAAGCAAGTGATTCAATCTTAGATGATCATTTTACATCATGGAGGATGTTTCAACAGTTCAGGGAGATACATTCAGCTTGCAGGATTTATTGACAACGCAACCCTAGAATGCAATAGCTAAAAAGTAAGCCTAAACATGCGAAAATAACAAGAGTTGAAAATTTTATTCACAAACATGTGCCTTGAGCTTTTATTTACCTGATCATCTTTTGTTCAGCTCTAAGGCACCCTACACCCAAAATTCTTATTTGAAAACTTTAGGTACCTAAGTTGTCTTAAGTCCTTGATGGTTAGCTCTATGTCTAGCATGCAAATTTTTCTTCCTTTCTGCATCCACTTCATCACTTCTCATCCAGTGGCATTCCTCCAACACGTGTTCGTGTTCACCACAATAAAAATAGCACACACTTAATTTGACATTCTTTCTGTGTGCATGTGCATTAGATTTATGTGAATGAGCATGGATGCCATCATGTTGATCATGAGAGTGACTCCTACCTTTCAGACGCCAACAGTCTTTGACTGTGTGGCCAATTTTACCACGATGGTGGCAGCAAGGAGGCATACTTCTTCTGGCAGCCTTGCAGTGTGTCGATCTATCCTGATAGGTGCCTCAATGCACAAGGTCATACCTGGGCTTCTAAATAGTAGTATGCTGAGCAACCTTTCTCCCAGTGTTGACCTGCTTCTTGCCATTGCTTTCAACATTATTTCTTCTATTCTTGCCAGCTCTTAGTTCATCCTTCCTCAAGGTGAGGCAATCATGTATAGTGTGACCAAGCATACCACAATAGAAGCAATAAACATTCATTTTATGAGGAGCATGGTACTTAGCATGATATTTCCTAGCATGCATTTCCACATTAGCAAAATCATATTTCTGTTTATGCCAGGAAACATTCTTTTTCTGATTGCTATTTTGATTTTGGTTTTTCTTTTGAGCAGCATGCAGTTTTGGGAGACCATAAGAGGTGCTTGTCTCATGTGAACCAAGGTCTAAAGAAGTATATAATTTATTCTCAAAGGCCTTTTTATTCACAGGGTTATTATAGCCTAAACCCTCCTTCTGAAGGTTTACTTTCATCCCCAACATTCTATCTAGATTGTCTTGGCCTTGCACAAATTTTGACAGCGAGTTGTTTAGATCTTGAATTTCATTCTCCAAAGAGGAAACGTGCAGCTTAGATTCAGTGAGGTCCTCCTCGCATACAACCAATTGCTCATTGAGCATGACGTTCACCCTTTTAAAATTCTCAATTTCTAGCTCTACGATATGCACTTTCTCAGAAGAATTATCAATAACAGATTTACCATTTTCAAGAGCAACCATCTTTTCAGTCAAGAGATTTATTTGATCTTTCAGCATTTCATTTTCTCTCTTAAGATTTGGATTTTCTTCAGCAAGCGCCTTATTTTCAATCAAGCTTTGATCATGTATTTCAGATTTAGATTTTTCCTGTAACCTTCTTACAATTTCTTCCAATCTACTGATCTCAACTTGAAGGATTCTGTTTTCATCTATGTCCGTCATAAGAGTGTCATTGAGCTCCTTAAAAGTAGAACAGTTTTTACAAAAGGAGCTCTCACCTTGGATGTTCTTCTTAAGATCCCTTTTCAATTTTTTATTTTCTGTTTCACTTTCTTGTACTGCTTGATCAACTCATCATAGGCCTCCAAGAGTTCTTCAAAAGTAAAGTCCTTAGAGTCAGAGCTTACCTGAGATGAGGATGGATTGCTTGACTGTTCTGGTTGGTCGGCCATGAGGCATTCATTCTTTTGTTCTTTCTCTTCATGGGTGTTCACCAACTCATCCAAAACTTGCTTGGTTGTGCTGCAAGTGGATATAAGATGAAGTAACCTGAAATCAACTGCAGCTTTTATCAAGTTGAATACAGCAAGGTTGTCATTATGTTTGGCCTCGTGATCAGCAGACCATTCATCTGTATTTGATGGCAGCTCATGAGGACCATTATATATCAGAGTCCACAATGGTGGATCTATGGAATTAACATAGATGAACATTCTCCCTAGCCATATAGAAAAATCTGAACCATCATAAATAGGCGGAGAACCCATTGAAGCATGTTTAGCAGAGGTGTTCATTTTAACAAAATGCACAGGGATCCTTCTTTGCAGATCGTGGGATCTGAGTATATCAGAGCCTTGCTCTGATACCAATTGTTGGGTCCCAGGTGGTACAATCGGATCTAGAAGGGGGGGTTGAATAGATCCTATCAAGAACTTTGGCCTATTTAAAATCTTAGTTGCAAAGATAATAAACCACTCCTATAAAGTAAATGAGGTCGACACTCCCAAGGGTGAGGTCAACACTCCTTAACAATATCACAGCTAAGTGAAGAACAGAGGTCGACACTCCCTATGTAATGAGGTCAACACCTCTTCAGAAGTAATTGTGATCTAAATCAGATTTCATGCAATAGATAGCAGAGACCATAAAGCACATCAACTGAGTATGAATATACAAGCTTTGCGTGGGTGTGTGCTATAGTGGTCAACCAGCGTGTGTGTGTGTGTGTGTATGGAAAGTGATCCTCCTTTACTGGAGTATGCTCCCTAGTGCCTGTGTGCAAGGGTGCAGCAGGCAGCCAAGGGAATGGAAGTGTAGAGCGAAGGATAAACGATGTGTAGACAAGATAGCACAATCCACAACGCTTAAGTGTGCAATGGAAATAACTCAGATTACATACGATAAAGTAAGCACACCAACCTGTGAACGGGGATATAAGATATGGAGCAATCGCACAAGATGCACAACCCAGAACACAGGAGATTTTAAGGTGGTTCGGTTGCAAACCCGCAACCTACGTCCACCCCTCACCAAACCCGATGAGGCTTTCCTGCTGACACACAGCTTGACCGGGGACAATCCCCAAACCACAGGACCGAGAATACCCTCCGTTTGTCTTCCTACACACAAAACCGGTAGGGACGGTTCTCCACAGACAGGAGCACACCTCCGTCTGTCTTCTTACACACAAAACCAGTAGGGACGGTTCTCCATAGATCCGGCACACCTCTGTCTGTCTTCCTACACACAGAACTGGTAGGGACGTTCTTCACAGATCGGAACGCACCTCCATCTATCTTCCTACACACAAAATCGGTAGGGACGGTTCTCCACAGACCGGAGCACACCTCCATCTATCTTCCTATACACAAAATCGGTAGGGACGGTTCAAGATGAACAAAAAACACGAGATAAAACTCACTGCAAGTGTAGTGAGAAAACCATAACAACAAGAAGAATAAATATCAACTGAAGCTTTCGATGATGATCTGGATGCTGGTGACTATAGCTACAAATTTCAAATATGAACATCTATTTCTTCAAGCTCAAGTAGACTGCAGGGCTGCACTCTCTCAAGGCTTCTTTCTTTTTCTCTTCACTCTTTCTTCTTTTCTTTTACAGCACTGGACTGAGGTCGACAGGTGCTGGGCTGCTCTCACTCCCTTCTTTTCTTTCTCACAGGTTTTCTTCTTGGATGCTCAAGGGCATGGGTTTCTTCCAAGGCAACAGCAGCTTTAAAAGAAGCTTCATGTGTATATATATAGAAAGGCTAGGTAGAAAATCTGTAGCTTGAATGGCTCGAATAAATAATGGTTCTTTGAAAAGAACCTCTTCTTCTTCTTTTTTTTGGCTTCCCCAAGAGAGGGAACTTTCCCTCCAAAAACTGTCCATTTAATTGGTCCAGCAGGGACAAGGAGAAGTGTTTTAGACTCCATCACTTTTCTCGCCCACAGAAGGTGCTTGATAGAGACGATTCTTGATCTCCACAATCTGAGCATTTAATGACCCTTAGAGCAGAATATCTTGCTGTCTACTTCTCATTCGCTCTGGCTGACTTTCTGCTCCCTGTACAATTCTGGGACCATGTCCTATTTAAAGACAGCAGAAAGGTGGTCCAAACAGGAGTCATGTCCCAGGTATGGAACCTAACATTGCTGCCACCAAAAAGGTGTTTTCGTACGGTAATGATGACTAGACCAAAAGTCAAACATGGGAGCATCTTCCAGACCTCGAAATCTATGTATTTGAGCATTTGTGATACATATTTTCTCTCTCTATATTGCCCTGAAGAGGGACGATCTCGCGCTACTCCTGAGCGGGGAAGAGGATAACCACGTACGCTTGAAGCATCAACTGCAAGAATAGAAACAAGTCAGAGATGCCCAGGGATGGATCCCCGGGGAAAACCCTCCGATGCTTAAGTCAGCAAGTGTAGTAGAGCACTGGTGCGAAGGGAGGAGATAGGGGGGAGATGAGGGTGCGAGATCCCTCTCCACCAAGAGGTGAAGTTGTTCCTGCTCAGGGTTTCTGGCTTACCTCCTCATAGTAGGGCTCTTCCGGCTTAAATAGGGGCTAGTTGAGTGTATGATCCCTGTGAGCTAAGGAGTTACGGGGGTTACGTCCTCCTTGTGGGCTCTTTATAGCAAGCGGACTCTTGGTCTCCCTTATCCCCTTGAGCTCCCAGCTTTTAAAGGACTCGTAACGGCCGTACAGATAAGCTTCCATCAGTTGGCCCGAGCGCGAGGCACTGGCCCAGGAGATGCCTCCCGAGCGATGAGTGCGTGGCTTGGGCAGGGAATACTAGGGTCCGAAGTAGCTTTCCCGATTGATCTGATGCTCGGACTTCCCAACCCGAAGGCCGCCTAGGAAGTGCTTGATCCGAGTGAGTTATTAGGCTTGTATTGAGTGGGCCCTAGGGCTATCATTTCAAGGAGCCGAGCCTCGTTGGGTCGGGTCAGACCTCGTTTGGCCTCTCCGTTCGGGCGGTAAGATTTTCCCTCTCCACTTGTCCCCCTCCTACTCCCGAGCCAAAATTAGGCTCGGACGAGTATCATTTGGGCCGGACTTTTCGTGGCTCTAGTTGGGTGGAGATCTTTCTCTGGCAGGGGCCACATGATGCGGCTTGTCTTGAAAATATGCCCGTCATGACGATAATTCTGGCGAGTTATTGTGAGAAGACCCCTCTTCGGGAGATCGTAACGTCGCGTCGCTTTAGGCTGGGGGTTATAAGCATCGCGCATTGCTTGCGTCCCTTTATTTCCGTGGTTTAGGGTTTTGCCTTCTATTGCATTCATATTTGAGGGGGGGCGCATGCACCATGAGAGCAGTTCGGAGGAGCGGAGAATCGCGGCGGCTTTTGCGGAGCTAGAAGAGATTACCACGGCGGCGATCCGTCAGCTTCCTTCTCCTCCAGAGTCCTTTGATCCCGAGCCTTCCCCTTCTTCCTCCAGTTCTTCTATCTATTCTATGGCGGACCAAAATCCTGAGACCGAGGGGCGGTGGGAAGAACGGGCCCCAAGGGCTTTTTTTGCACCGTCGGAGCCTCCCCGCAGCGAGCTGAGTGAGGTTGATGTGAAGCAACTGGAGAATCAGTATAGGTTGCCTTGGCGGTTCCACTTCTCTGCGCCTAAACCTCACGAGTCTAGCCTGGCCACTCGTTCCGGCTTCTTTTGTTCCTGTCTTTTGGCCTGGAAATGTAGCTCTCACCTACCCCTCCATTCCTTTGTTTCTGATTTGCTTCGGTTCTACCGAATGGCTCCTGTTCAGCTGGTCTCCAACTCCTATACCCTTATCTTCTCCTTCATTTTCCTCTGTGGCCAGAGTGGGGTGAACACCTCGTTGGACCTTTTCCACTATTTTTTTGAGTTGAAAGAGAACCTTTACGCGGGAAAGGGCTTCTTCTTCATCCAGGCGAAGCGAAAAAGGAGTTGCGTGTCCCTTTCCCTGAAGGACTCCTCTCACAAGGGGTGGAAGACCCAGTACTTCTGGGTGGGTGCGTCAACGGTCGGTGTGTCTTGGGATTTCTCGACGATGCCCAACTTTCATCCGAACGTTCCTTTGAAGCAAACGGAGGTCTCCCCGGAGGTGGAGAGGGAGGCTGCTATCGTTGTGAAGAATCGTCGGTCGACTGCTGAGTTGGTGACCCCATCCAATATCGAGGAGTACCTTTCTCGAGCGCTGTTGTCGACAGGTAAGGGTTTCAGAGGCTTGTTCCCCCCGTTTTTTTTATCAGGTAAGTGCCTTCCTTCTCACAATTTGCTCTCCTTCGTTCAAACCTGAGGTGAGCGGCTGAGGAGGAGGCACCGCCAGTTGAGCTGGAGGTTATCAACGCGGATGTTACGCCGGCTCCAAGTGATCTTCAAGCTTCGGAGGGCTCATCCCGCGCCGGAGATAAGCGCAAGCGGGCCGTCCGGGACGACGCTTCCGAGCGCCGAGGGGTCAAGCGTAAGGACCCCGTGGCAAAGTTGCTAAGGTCTTCGATGCAGGCCCTGTCTGTCGAGAAGAAACGGGCGAGAAAGGCGGAGGTCGCCCGCCCGGACGAGGGGGCTCCTCTGTTGGCTTCTCCCTCTATAGAGCAAGAGGGGGCCAATGCCAAAGGGGTCGTGGCCGATGTCGGGGCGCCGAGCGAGACAGAGGGGGCGCAAGACGGAGTGGTCCGGTCCGAGTCGGTGGAGGCCGGAGGGTCGCAGGATGAAGTGACTCAGTCGCAGCCGACCGAGGCTGGGGAGGTATGCGGCGAGGCGGCCCAACCCGAGCCAACCGGTGGGGACCCCGAGGCAGGGTCGCTTGGGGGAGGGGCCCCAATCCCAGTCGCCCTGGAGAGAGTCTCCCCTCCCTCGACCAGTACCTTCAGCGTCTGGGCCCCTCTATACCGGAGGTGCCACTCCATAGCTACGGGAGCCACGCTAGGAGAACTCAGGAAAAGTCCCCCCTCCGTGCTTCTCGAGCGGATTATGGAGGGTGGTCTAGTCTTGGCCCAGCTAGGGGCTGAGGCGATGGATGCGTATGCTCAAGCGGAGTCACAGCGGGTGTCTCTTTCATGGGCCCGTGGTGCGCTTGATCAGAAAATCGAGCATTTGACCCTCGAACTCGGGGACCTTCATCGGGTGGTGGCCCCGCTCCGGGTACAGGTGCGGTCAAGCCAGGCAGAGGCTCGGTCGTTGGTTGAGCAGTGCCCAGGCCCGTCATATGGTCGATCTGAAGAATGGGCTCTTGGAGGCGGAGCGCAGAGTTCAGGTCGAGCACGACGAGCAATGGAAGGCCGAGCGTGAGGGACTCGAGGACCGAGTCTGGGGGGCCGACGATGCACGGATTGAGGCCGAGAGGAGGTTGTCCGAGATGGAACAAAGGATAGCCGAGCTTGAGAGGAAGGTGGAGCTGGCTGGGGTGGAAGCGTTCGAGCAATGTAAATGCTCATAGGCTTACCACGCAGTTCTTCATAAGACTGCCTTCCCCTACTATGAGTTGGGCTACCGTCGGGGCCTTCGGAAGGGCTTCTCCCAGGGCTTCCATCGGGCCATCATAGGGCGGATGCCCAAGCGGCTCTGCTCGTTTTCCCTACCGGGAAACGCTATGACTTGGACTGGGGTTCCACCGACTCCTCCTACAAGACGTCGAGCGAAGAGGGGAGTCGGGGGGGCTCGGTCTCGTCCGAGCGATCGCCAACTTCAGCAACCTCGGGAGGGCACGCGACCGAGACAGTTCCTACGCAGGTAGGGTCATTGCTTGGGTCTGTCGTCGCCGAGACTACCGGGGGTGAATCGTCTGGTGTCGAGGGGCCCTCGTCTACCGAGCCTCGAGATGGGCCCGAGGCCTGATGTACCAGCAGCTCTTTCTTTCTTTTTCTTTTCCCTTATGTAGTTACGTAAAACCTTTTTTTAGAAAGTATAGTAGCGGTGATATTAAGTGTTGAATTGACTGTTCCTTACCGCCTTTGGTGTGATTAGACTACCGTACCCGTAGTTGTTGGGAAAGGCATCGATTTTCTCTACATATATCGCGCGTGCCGATCTGTCAGATAATTGACATGGCGTCGGCGCCTTTCCACTTTCCCATGCCCTAAATGACTCGCCGCTTCGCGTGTCCCGCTGGGGGGGATGTTGGGAAATGAGGTAACCGTCTCAGGGAAGGCTCCTTTTGCGTGTTTTTAAGGGGAGAGTCATTTAAGGCAATCAGCTCCCCTTCGGCGTACAAAAGGTCCGAGGGGCGTCTCCTCTTCCTTCCATCGCTTAAGGCCATTCCTGACGGTTTCCCTTCTTCCCTTTCCGCGAAGTGTTGTGCTGTCGATCTCAGTGGAGGATGGAAGGCGCTTCAGAAGATGATGATGCGGACAGCAGTAGGAGGGCAGCTTCTACTACTCCAGTTTGGAAGAGGGTTCGACAGTCGGTGGACGGTTTGGAAGAGGGTTCGACATGCTGGAGCATGTCGCCTTCGTGCCCCTGGCCCACCGACGCTATCCTGAGGGGAGGGGGAGCTCTTCAAGCTTCCTTCTTTCACTGCTCACCCAGCCCCTCCTTTCTTTCCGCTGTCGATCCCATTGCTTAGAGGGGGAGATCTTCAAGCTTCCTCTTCATTTGTCTTGGGTCGACTTCTTCCTTTTTGCTTTTGTTGTTTCCCCTCTTTCACTATTCGCGGGATGCCTTTATCCTTGCTCGAACCAGTTGAGGGTGCTTGCTTTCTATTCGGCTTCTGTCCTCCTTCCAAAGAGTTGGCAGAGGAGGCCTTCGCTTGTTTTCCTCCTTTTTCTTCCTCTGATACCTTTGGCACCTTTCTTCCGAGCTTCTGGAACCAATGGGGTCGGCTATCCTTTATCCGAGCCAGTTTCTGCGCTAGGCAGAGTCAGTGGCTGGATGTAGGAGTGCTCATCGAGTTAATCGAGCGCTCCGCTCGTGTCATAGTTCCAGTGGATGTAATTTTTTATTTGCTGATATATATATTGTATTGGCTGCGGCCTACTTGATGTACACCAGAGTTTAATGAAAAGAGAGGAATGGCGTTTATTCTACATTGCTTATATGTGCGTGTTTGCCAGATGATCAAAAATAGAACTTTGCGTAGTGTTGTCGCATTCCATGTGCAAGGGATGTGTGCTCCTTCCATGGTGGACAATCGATACGCCCCTTTCCCGAGCGTCTTGACCACTCGGTAGGGGCCTTCCTAGTTAGGGGCTAGCTTTCCCGCCGCTTCCAGTGGTCGAGAGGCTTCGGCCTTTCTCAGGATGAAGTCCCTGGCTGAAAATGTCTGTCTCAGAATCTGTAGTTGTAGTATCGAGTGACGCGTCGTTGGTATTCCATTGCTCGGATATTTGCAATCTCTCGGATCTCGTCCGCTAAGTCAAGGTTTTCCTGCAGTTTCTGCTCATTCACCTTGGGTTTGAAGTGGATGACTCGGAGAGAGGGGTTTCTGACCTCCAATGGAATCACGGCTTCCGTGCCATAAACCAGCTGGAAAGGTGTTTCACCGGTGGCCGTTCTCGGAGTAGTTCGATGTGACCATAGTACGCTTGATAATTCCTCGAGCCAGCTTCCCTTGGCTTTGCCGAGCCTGGTTTTGATGCCTTTTAAGCTAGTTTTGTTGGCATTCTCCACTAGTCTGTTGGCCTGAGCGTGGGTTACTGAAGTGAAGTGATTACGAAAGTTTAGGTCGGCGCATCTGTCTCTGAAGTAACGAGAATCAAATTGCCGACCATTATCGCTCACAATCACTCGGGAGACACCGTAACGACAAATGATCGACTTCCAAACGAAACTCCATACAACCGATTCGGTGATCCTGGTGGTGGCCTCGGCCTCAATCCACTTGGTGAAGTAGTCGATGGCGACGATGACGAACTTCTTTTGAGCCTGAACCATAGGGAATGGCCCTAAGATGTTGATCCCCCACCAAGCGAAGGGGTATGGCTCGGCAAGGGTGATGAGCTCCGCGGTGTGCTGGTGGATTAGATGATCGAAGCGCTGACATCGGTCACACTTCTATACATAGGTCGTGCAGTCACGCTGGAGAGTGGGCCACCCGAAACCTTGCCGAAGCAAGATCCTGGCGAGCGAACTTCCTCCTTGGTGCACACCGCAGATGCCTTCGTGTACTTCCTGAACCACTCGGCTGGCTTCGTCGGCGTCGATGCACTTGAGGAGGGGACCGGAGAAAGATCTGCGGTACAAGGTATCGTCCAGCATAATGAAACGGCGAGCATGGTAAGTTTTCGAGCCTCCCGAGAGTCGGGGGGCTCTTGAGAATCCCGGAGCCAGGATATGTAGGGGGTCCGCCAGTCGCTCGGGGGTGCTGGGTCAACGGTCATGAGCTCAGATTCGATGCTCGGTCGCTCGTGCTCTTCGAGGAAGACCGACCGAGCACCTTCAGGGTCGAGGCAGGAGGCCAGGCGAGAGAGGGTGTCCGCTCGGGAGTTTTCCTCCTGGGCTATCTGAACTACCTCGAAGCTCTCAAAGAGTCGGTCCATCCTTTTGACCATCAGGAGGTACTTGATCATTTGTCCTTCCCGAGCTTCGTAATCACCGTTAACCTAGATAGCGACCAATTGGGAGTCGGTGTAGATCCTGACTCGCTCGGTCCCCAGTCGTCGAGCCATGCTAGCCCCCGAGATAAGGGCTTCGTACTCGGAGGCGTTGTTGGACGCCTGGAAGTTGAATTTCAAGGTGTACTGTAGCTCTGCCCCCTCGGGGGACTTGAGAAGGACACCGGTGCCGCAACTGGCCGAGTTGGAGGACCCGTCGACGTACAGGTCCCAAGTGGGCCCGGGCGCAAGTGGTAGTGCCTCTTCAGTCGGGACTGTGCTTTCGACGATGAAGTCCGCGAGGGCCTGTCCCTTGATGGCCGAGCAGGGGGCGAAATGAGATGTCATAGGCCCAAGCATGATGGCCCACTTGACGAGGCGTCCCGAGGCTTTAGGGTGAAAGAGGATCCTCTTCAAGGGTTCGCCGGTCAATACGACGATGAAGTGCCCTTGAAAGTAGGGCCGAAGTCGCTTGGCCGAGGTTACAAACGCTAGCACGAGTTTCTCGGTTGTGGGGCCTTAATGAGGCTGAAAGAAGGGGTCGCCGAGAGGTAAAGGTGTAGAGCTTCGCCCGAGACCGACTTGGATAGCACTGAGGGCGAGGCCAAGAATTTCTTGAGTTCTGTGAATGCCTTCTAACATTCCTCATCCCAGTTGAACGTAGCAGATGGCATTTTGGGTCCCCTCAATAATTTAAAGAAGGGCAAGCATCGTTCGGCCGCTCGGGATAAGAAGCGGTTGAGCGCAGCGATGCCCCCCGTAAGGCATTGGACGTCCTTGATGCAGGTGGGTGGCCACATGTTCAGGATGGCCTGAACCTTGTCGGGATTGGCCTCAATCCCACGCTGAGTTACCAGGAAGCCTAGGAACTTCCCGGATCTAACTCGAAGGCACATTTAGTGGGGTTGAGCTTCATGTTGCATCTCAGGAGGGTGTCGAAGGTCTCGACTAAATTGACAAGATGGTCTTCAACCTTCGGTGTTTTGACGAGCATATCATCAATGTAGGCCTCGACGTTTCGACCGAGCTGTCCCTCGAAGATGTGGTTGATCGGTCTCTGATATGTTGCTCCAGTGTTCTTCAACCCGAACGGCATTCGGGTGTAGCAGTGTACGCCGAAGTCGGTGATGAAGGCGGTCTTCTCGATATCCTCTCGGTCCATCCTGATCTGATGGTAACCGGAGTAGGCGTCCAGGAAGCTGAGCAACTAGTTGCCAGAGGTTGAGTCGAGCAGTTGATCGATGCTTGACAGTGGGTAGCAATCTTTCGTGATAGCCTTATTGAGGTCGGTGAATTCTACGCACATTCGCCATTTCCCCGAAGCCTTTGGTACCAGGATGACGTTGGCGAGCCACGTAGGGTAAAGTATTGGATGAAAAAGGCCAGACTTTTGCCCCTTGATGACTTGCTCTTTAATGACCGCTTGCTTCTCTGGGACGTGCTTTCTCTTACGTTGCTGGACAGGTTTCACCGTTGGGTCGAGGTTGAGCTTGTGCATCACTATGTCTCCCGGGATCCGGGGGAGGTGCTCGTCAGACCATGCAAAGACTTGGATGTACTGAGCATGCAAAGACTTATATTTTTCTTATTCCTCGGATGGTAGATCGGCTCCGATCTTGACTCCTAGAGTCGGGTCACCGTTGAAGACGACCGTTAGCAACTCGTCGCTAGGCTCAGATGTTGCTGGTCCCTCCTCGGTCACCTTCACTCCTTTGTTTTCCCCTTCCGGCCTCGTGGCTTCGACTGAGATTATATAGCACCGTCTAGCCAATGCCTGGTTACGTCGGACCTCCCCCACGCCATGCTTGGTGGGGAACTTCATTTTTTGGTGAAAGGTAGAGGGCACCACTTTCGTTCGGCTGAGGATACCTCGACCGAAGATGGCGTTATAGGCCGTCATTCCCTTCATCACGATGAAGTCCACCATAACCGTAATGGTTTTGGGCGGGGTGCCGATAGTAATTGGCAGGCTCAGGGCTCCCTCGGGATAAGTTGCTTGGCCGTTGAACCCACAGAGGGGGGTTCGGATCGGGCGTAGTTTAGATGGATTCTCTCCCATCTTGAGGAAACATTCGTAGGATAATACATTGGGGGCACTACCATTGTCAACTACGATCCTATCTACGTTACAATGGTTTATTGTAGCCGATACAACAAGAGCGTCATCATGCGGAGTGGCTAACCCTTCCAGGTCTTGGTTGAAGAATACCAGGGCCTGCGGTTCACTTGCCTACTCGGCGGAGGCTCGGCTCGGCTCGGCTCGCCTGCTCGGCTTGACGCTTTCTTCCTGGGCTGCTGTCTCCCCCTGATGCCGCACCTCCAGCGATGACGCTAATGTGGACTCCACGGGGGGCATTGTCGATTTCTTCGAGGGTGCCTTGGTCTTCCTTCTGCTCGGACACGTATTGGGATAGGTGTCCCTGGCGGATGAGGTGCTCGATCTCATCTTGGAGTTGATGGCAATCACCGGTGTGATGCCCATGATCGTTGTGGAACAGGCAATGCTTGTAGCGATTGCAGTGCTTGGCCTCTATAGGCTAGGGTTGGCGGAGGAGACCCGAGCCTTTAATGTCTTCGTAGATCTCGTAGACGGGAGCAGTCAGGGGGGTATACCGCTCATACTTTCAGGAAGGCTCCTTGCGGTTTCCATCCTGGTTCTGTCTTTTTCCTTGGCCCGTGCCTTGTTCGGACGGTCCCTTCCTGTCCCCCGCCCGACCTGAGCTTGTCGTGCCTCAGCAGGCACTGAGGACTTCCTCGCATTCTGTGTGGCGCAGGGCTAGGGTCACTAGCTCGGCGTGGGAGGAGGGAGGACTAGCTCGCGCCGTAGGTTCTCATCATGGGTACCCCCGGTTAGTGCGGTGATGGCCGAGGCAACATCCAGGCGGCGGATGCGCAGGGCTTCCAATTTGAATCGGTTGATATAAGCCCATAGCTTCTCCCCTTGTTCCTGCTTGAGGGCCAGTAATCCCGCCACTGACCGGGGAGGATCGCTACCGGCAAAGCTTTCCTTGAACACTCGCCCGAATTGCTTGAAGTTGTGGATGCTGCCGGGGGCGAGGGCCCTAAACCAGGCCTGAGCGCCCTGAACCAGAGTGGTCACGAACGCTCGACATTTGATCACGTCAAATGCCCCATGCAAGGTCATTAGGGCGTCAAAGATGTCATAGTGATCGGGAAGGTCTCCCTGGCCGTCATACGATTTAAAGTTCAGAAGTGAGATCCTGAGGGAAATCTCGGCCTTCAAGATATAATCGGAGAACGGGGATTGCTCCTCGTCCTCCACAGGAGAGGTCTTCTGCAAGGCGCGGAGGGCACGCTCTTGCTCTGCAAACACCTCTCAAAGTCTCGCAACCGGAGAGACAGCTCTGGCTGAAGTTGGCCCGAGGGGCTGGGGGGGCGCACCTGCATGCTGTCCTGGCGCTTCTCGGGGGCCTCGATTTTTGAGATCGGTCGGCGTGCTCCGGACTTCTCCCTCCTCAGGGTGGAAGAGGTTTCCTGCTCTGGGGGAGGGGCATGCGATGGTCCTCCTGATCGGTTGCGGATGAGCCGCCGCCCCCGAAGGGTAAAACGGGCTCCAGCGGTTTGCTGGGAGGCATCTCCGCAGGGGGGGGGGCTTTTCCAGAGGGAATGCGACTTCTCCTCCCTAGCCGCCTGGGCCCTCATGAGATCCATGAGGACATCCAGTTTTGCGTTGAGGGTTTGGAGGACGTCGGTGCTCCCACCGGGGAGTTGTTCCCCCGCCACCGACGGAGGTATTTCATTGGCTTGGTGGTTCGACGGGGAATTCTCCGTGGGGAGGGAAGGTGCGTCTTCCTCCATCGCCAGGGCCTTTCCCTTGTCGCCGACAGTTCTCCTACCAGAACTTCTTCGCACCATGATGGCTCATTGCGCGTTTCCCACAGACGGCGCCAGATGAAGAGGGGCGATCTTGCGCTACTCCTGAGCGGGGAAGAGGACATGTGGATGTCAAAAAAAATGATGATGATCATGCGACATGCACGTCTCATCACTCGAGAGCGAGTCGAAGACGGGAACGCCGAATAAACCCTATGCCTCCTCCAAGCAGGACGAATACCTACCCGGTGCTCCGCCACCAAACAAAGAAGCCCCTCGGGCTGAAGAGATGGCCCCGGCTCTCCAGTCGGCATTGCCGAAGGCCGAATCAAAAGAAACTCAGGAATTCAAACACATGTGCGGCACGCGCCGGAGATCACTCAAAGTTCTGAATTGGGATTCAGAAGCCCTGAACTAAACACCCCTACGGCGGTGTATTACGACTAAAGCAACACGGGTGGACAAGCATCCGTTCGAATAGCCGCGAAGCCGAGATGAAGTCTAAACTGGCGCGGCCTGCACTTAAACCGGCGCGCCCTTGCTTGGGCCTTAAACCGGCGCGCCCCATCTTGGCTGCAAAATCAGCGCGCCTCTTTATGTGTTGTTAATCCGGCGCACACAACATCGCGCTGGTTTAAATCAAAAGCCATCCCATCCACCAGCCGATACCCTGTTTTCACATCAGCCTAGTGCCTAGAGAGCATTCAATGCTCTGAATCCCTGTCTCCACGGGTATTCAATGCTCTAAAGCCCTATTTCTACCTCCGTTCGACAACGCAATAGCATCAACTGTGAAGGCAAGCATCGATGGGGCGAGTAGCAGCAGCAGATCTTCCGGCAAACCAGCAAACATCCCATCCTCGGATAAATGCCAGCGTACTGCGCAAATCAACAGACGACACCGCGGCATGTCAACTCCGGATGCCTCAATGAACGAGGAGGAAGATGGCGAGAGTTCCTTCCGTCCGAGCGAAGAAAGGGCAGCCGGCTATATATACTCTGCATGTTCGACAGAGCAAAAAGAGAGAAGCTCGAATGCCCGGAGGGCGACTGAAGAAAGAAGAGAAGGCCACCCGAAGAGACGAAAAACTCCATCCATCCACGTCGGAGAGGTGAAGGAAAGAGTGAAAGAGTGAGGGTGAGAGCTGGGGGGGAAGAGCTTGTGCTCTGTTCCCCCCGTCCATGTATCTCTTTCCCTTTTCTCCCTCTGCAATGTATTTCTCTTCTTTTGAGATGAAATCTCTTGGGTTTGAGCCGTTTTCCCCCTTTGGTGGATGAATAAACAGAAGGCCCTTTTGGCAAACGCGATTCTTTGTCTAGCTTCTTCTTTCCCTATTTCACCTTCTATTCATCCGGGGTCTTTGAAGCCTGCCTTTCCGTGGCATGGCCTTCAAAGGAATCCACATGATGGATGAACATTCATAGCCTTTCGTGGCACACATTTGTCCCGCTTTGAGGAATCATCACCCGTGAGTCGTGGGAGCTCTTGAAGACTAGTCCTCGAGCTTTTCCACACTCACATTTGGGTTATCGGACCGCCGTGAGGTCTGCATTTTGAGGTTCACCCCGGGCAATCCGTTTGGTGCTTCTTCTCTATTTGTCTCTGGCAAACCTCTGTCCGGGGGAGATGTTGCCCAATTTTTGCCAGGGCCAAGACCGATAAGAACCAAATGCATACCAGAACGAATAAACAAACTACTCTCTGAGGGCCAGAGCTGCACATGCTTGAAGCCCCTGATCACAACTGAACCTCCCAGTTCCTGCACAAACCCCTCTGAACGAAACACTTGAATCTTCATGCTAATCCACCTTAATAAATAATTAAAACACTTAAACTTTCTCTCCACAAGCTTAATCCACCAATAAGATGAATAAACCAATCATCAAAGTAACCCACTGGTGAAAGAAAGAAGAAATAGAATGAAATAAACCCACAGAACTTAAACCGGCGCGCCCCTAATCCGGCGCGAGTTAATCCGGCGCGGTCCCCCCACGCCGGATTAGCTTCACACTCACAACGCCATAATTTTTCTTGGAATGAATAGTGCACCCCTCACTACTATTCAAGCCTTGATCCGGCGCGCCTCACTATTCATCCTGCAAAACCGGCGCGCCCCTCTTCTTGGCCTTAATCCGGCGCGCCCCTCTCTTGGGTCCCTTATCCGGCGTGCCCTATCCTCCCTTGGCATTCTTCTTAAACCGGTGCACCCCTCTTCTTGGACTTATCCGGCGCGCCCCTCTCTTGTGCAACCCATTAAACCGGCGCGCGCCTCACTCCCTATTACACCCTTAATCCGGCGCCCCCCCTTCTTCTTGGCCTTATCCGACGCGCCCCCCCTAGCACTCTTAACCGGCGCCCCTCTTCTATCCCACTTAACCGGCGTGCCCCATAAAAGAAAACATAAATTAGCTAAATAGAAGAAAAGGTTTGAAACTAATGACTAAAACAAAAGAAGGGAACTAAAACTAATAAATAAGAACGAAAGAACATGAATCACCCTCATGATAATAAACAACATAATGAATCACTCTTATAATCAAAATTTTGTTCCGGGGGCGGAGCCCCCGGAAACCCCCGCGACCTGACCGCGCAGGTCGATCCGCGTGCGAAGGCGCACGATGGCGAATTCTGGCT
Source organism: Amorphophallus konjac (assembly GCA_022559845.1). Lineage (NCBI taxonomy): Eukaryota > Viridiplantae > Streptophyta > Magnoliopsida > Alismatales > Araceae > Amorphophallus > Amorphophallus konjac. The sequence continues at coordinate 266,480,937 of CM040127.1, forward strand.
CCACACCGACCAATCTGCTTCCCCGGACTGTGTTTGAAGAAAAAAGTAATGATGCCCCACTAGATCGGACTTGGATCTCGGGAGCCCTCACCCGTACGTGACCATGATCTGAACTTATCCCGGGCCGATAGTTCGTTAGCTCGACCCGTCTTCATCAGGATTCGATCCCGCACCCACATTAAACTTGCCGCACCTACGGCAGACATCCGTACGGTTTTATCGTCATCCTCGATGCTACTAATACGGACTTCCGTCCGCATAATGAATGGTCCGTTAGTGACCGACATATATATATCGGGATCTTACCCCGCACCCAAATTAAACTTGCCGTACCTACGGCAGACATCCGCGTGGTTTTGTTGTTGTCTTCGACGCTTAAAATGCGGACTCTCGTCCGAACGACCAACAGTCCGTTAGTGACCGACATACATACCGGGATCTAATCCCACGCTTGCATTAAACTTGCCGTACTCACGGCAGACGTTGGTACAGGTTTATTTCCATTTACGTCTTGCCTTCAATACAGATCTTTGTCCGAACATAAAATGGTCCATGAATGACCAACAAAATATGAATGGAACGAGATGGCTCTCGTCTTCCCCGAACCCTACGTGTGGGAATGTCTATAAGACCTTCGTGAGTCACGTTTGGACCTCGGGTTCCCCCTAACCATGGTCATCGCCTGACCCACATCCTAGGCCTATAGCCAGCTATCTCTGTACACATATTTGTTTGGAATCTAGTCCCGGGACACTTTCCCGCTGCCCTTCCGCACCAGAAATATTAATGATGCCCACGCAAGCCTCGTTTGGACCGCGGGAGGCGCCCCCGGAATGGTCCTGACTCGATCTCGCACCGGGCCAATAAACTCGCTGATTTCCGACCACTCTAACCGAGATTCAACCGAATGTCTCATATCCCTTTGAACAATAAACTTGCCGTACCCCGGCATACATATGCTCCAGTTTTCCCCATGACGATCACGATTCTCTGAAGCCGGATGCTCGTCCGAATATCAAAATGGTCCGTTGAGTGACCGACATATTTTGAATGCTTGCTTCCCTAGACATAGGGCTTTCCGACTGATTCGAGACCGCTATCGGCTTGTTTCTCTCGATATAGTTTCCTGGCCATGAGGCCCTGAGTCCCGACGATTAATCAAGGGTGTTCCCCTCTCCGAGGGGATGTAAATGACGCCGTGACCTTTATGGCATGGCGGGTTTTGGTCCCGACACGAACCACACAATCGTCTGATAAGTCAGATCGAGCGCATAATAAATCGTCACTCTGTGACTGGCACGCCCACGCACTTAATAAACGAATAAACCCACCGAATAAACCGACTTAAAGAAACAAACAAACGAGCGTGTCGAAAAGTGCGTCCACAGTACACTTGAAGCATGAACTGCACGAAGGGAAACAAGTCAGAGGTGCCCAGGGATGGATCCCCTAGGAAAACCCTCCGATGCTTAAGTCAGCAAGTGTAGTAGAGCACTGGTGCGAAGGGAGGAGATAGGGGGAAGATGAGGGTGCGAGATCCCTCTCCACCAAGAGGTGAAGTGGTTCCTGCTCGGGGTTTCTTGCTTACCTCCACACAGTAGGGCTCTTTCGGCTTAAATAGTGGCACGTTGAGTGTATGATCCCTGTGAGCTGAGGAGTTTTGGGGGGGGGGGGGTTACGTCCTCCTTGTGGGCTCTTTATAGCACGCGGACTCTTGGTCTCCCTTATCCCCTTGAGCTCCCAGCTTTTAAAGGACTCGTAACGGCCGTACAGATAAGCTTCCATCAGTTGGCCCGAGCGCGAGGCACTAGCCCAGGAGATGCCTCCCGAGCGATGAGTGCGTGGCTTGGGCAGGGAACACTAGGCTCCGAAGGAGCTTTCCCGATCGATCTGATGCTCGGACTTCCCAACCCGAAGGCCGCCTAGGAAGTGCTTGATCCGAGTGAGTTATTAGGCTTGTATTGAGTGGACCCTGGGGCTATCACTTCAAGGAGCCGGGCCCCGTTGGGTCAGGTCGGACCTCGTTTGGCCTCTCCGTTCGGGCGGTAAGATTTCCCCTCTCCACGCCCAATTGTTTTGACAGTAGGTAGACGTGAAATGCTTTTGGGAGAGCAGATAGGTCGACCTACTGAGAGAGAGAGGTCGACCTTGCTTCATAAGGTCTGGCTTAAGTGAGGTTGGCTTCATAAGGTGCACAGACCTTACAGACCATGCTTTCTTCTTGTGCATCGACCTTACAGGCTATAATGCAGATGTGCACCGACCTAATTCTTCAGGTCTTAAGCATGTGCATTGACCTTAGTCTGATCTTTAGTCTTGTGCACAAACCTTCTGGTTCAATGCATGAATATGCACCAACCTTCTGAGCAGAAATGCATATGCGCACTGACCTTAGTTCAGCATGTGCACCGACCTCTTGAACAGAAATGCACATGTGCACCGACCTTGTAGAGCTTCAAGTCTTCATGTGCATCGCCTTCTGAACATGTGCACCGACCTTATAGTGTTGAAAGCAAGTGTGCACCGACCTTGCAGAGTTGAGAGTCTTCATGTGCACCGACCTTCTGAACATGTGCACTGACCTTATAGTGCACAACTTCTTCATCTGCACTGACCCTCTGAACTAAAAGGAGCATGTGCACTGACCTTCATACTTATATGCAAATGTGCACTAACCTTTGTTCTTGAAGTGCTGACTGAGGTAGCATCGACCTTACTTCAGTAACAGTGGCTATGCACCGACCTGACTGCATGAACTGTGGCCACTGCATCGACCTTACTGCTTGAACTTCTGTGCAGCCTATTGCCTTGATTTCTATGCACCAATCAGTATTAACAACTTTCTTGATTTTTGTGCAACCAGTTGTCTCATTTTCTGTGCCATTCTTGATTTCTTATACTTTGCTTACATTGACCTGAAATGTATGAATATGATAATCAAATGCAGGTCAGACCCATCAATGAGTCATAGTCAGACATCATCAAAATAATATAATTAAGCATGTTACACATATGCCCGACAACTACCATACATCACCACCAAGTCATCCCATTGTAGGAGCTGGAATTAGGCCTAGGTGATGATGGTGCACTGATTGGCGGAAACGGACACGAGGTGTCCCATCTCGAACTAGTAACAGTGAAAATTACTCGGAACGTGACAACGAACAATCATGTCAATCAGAGCAACAACCAAAATAAGAGACACAATAAAAATAGAATTTGGACAAAATGTAATTTTATCAATATCAAATGTCATTATTACAAGTTGAACTCAAATTACCACAACTTAAAAGAAAAATGAAAAGACTCGACTACCGGACTATATAATTCTATTCTAGACTCAAGAAAATAAAAACACAATTCTTCTAAGATCTCCAGGAGCACTCTTCACTCTTGCACATCCCCATTAGATTGAATATCTTCTTCGTTCTTACTCGAAAAATGTTAAAGAAAATTGGATGAGTAAAAAGCTAAGTAGGAATTACATCTCTTTAGTCAGACATAAATATAAGTAATTAACATTTTATTTTCAATGTGCACGGAAAACATATGATGAACGATGCAATCTGTAAAAAAATCTAAAGGATAATTTAATCAAGAGACGACCAATATGAATAGAGGATCAATAGATGAATGTCAATTTCAACTTCTAAGGAAAGGCATGAAGTTCAAATAGAATGGAACGAATCAATAACAAGATAAGCATGTCTAACAATGAATGATATAAGTGAACAAAACTATGGAATTGACTAGTAATCATTTTAGTTTCAATTAGCGATAATGCCCTTTGGGCCAAGCAAGTTATTAGCAAGTGTTGTAGTGCATGTATGGTTCATGTGTTGTTTTAATGATGTCCAACTATGATTTATTATTATAATATTGATATTGATCCAACTATGATTCAATGTGATGATTTTTATGATTCATTATTACCATGCTGCATATTCTTCATGAGACTTTCATAAGTGTGAAGATTTTATTTCATGGAGTCTCATGTTTCATTTCCTGGATCATGATGAAATCTTTAGTTGTCTTTAAACTCTGATATTCATGACATCTTGAATGATTTTTAATCCCCTCATGATGTGAGTGAATGAGTTGTTTTAAAAGTTGACAGATGAGAAAAGGAGATGCCAAGAGTAAGACAAAATTAGTCGACTAAGTGCAAAATCAGTCGACTGAGGTCAAAGTCAGTCGACAGATATGAGTCCAAGTCGACAAACTTAGTCTCAAGTAGACAGATATGTCGACCCAAGAGGCTGGCCGGTCGACTGACAGAATGGGTCCGATCGACCGAATTTCCCAGAATTGAAAGACTGAGAATTTTATAGGTTTCGGTCAACGGATGCTTGAGTTCAGTCAACCGACTAGGTGTTCGACCAATTGCCTCAGAGGGTTGAAGCAACATGACTGAATTGGTTGAAGCCTAACAATGTCTTCTAACTGTGCTCGATCAGATAGTCAGAACAAAGGAGCATGTGATAGTGGGAATCAATGCTAAAGCAGCAAACAAGGCATCTTGACGATGGGCATGGATTTGGAAGCAGCTAGACCCAAGCTTCTAGATGGTTAGGGCAACTGGGTGAAAGTAGATAAGTCAGATAGAACAAGAAGCTCAAGCGCCAATCTTACGACAACACAGGCTGAAAGAAGCTCAAGGTGCAAGGTGCTCTCAATTTGCTGAAATGAAGCTGCAAAGGCTTGGCCAGAATTATCAGAGGTCAGAGTGTTCAAAGTGTGTTGACCTACCTCATGAGTGTGTCGACCCACTTGATTTCACAAGAATCAGAACAGCAGCAACATGCTACTAGATTGTGTCGACCCACTATTGACACCCGTTTTTGACCCGCAACTTGCGTCATTTCTCTTATTCATCATTTTTGATGTCGCAAATTATCCATTACTTTGGAGTCTTCCTTTGATGGATTTCGAGCCCATTTCATTGTTCCCTAGCCTCTGGGACTTTGGATATCATGATTTCTTATAACCCCGGAGCTTATCTTATCAACTTCTGGCTTCCAAGTTGACTTACGGCCCATTTAGGTCAACTTTCCATCAGGCATTCGGCTCCTTTCATTGCGCAGTCTTGAAAATGGTCATTTCTCATCCCATTCTCTTCCTTTATTCAAAAAGTGCCCTTCACTTCAGTTGTTCATCTTTCAAAGCTCCACAATTCTTCTTCTAAGCCATTGGCCAGTTCTCCACAGATTTCAAGTTATTCATTCTTTTCTGGAATGCTGTGCTGTTCACCTGCGTCCCAGAATTCTCTCTCTCTATTCTAGCCCCATTTTCTCCCTCTTCCAATCGTTTTCTCATCTTTCTCCATGAAAGTTGCTCCTCTTTCAGTTATCGAAAATTTCTTATTCTACCACTTTCGCTAGTTCTGAACCGTTTGAGAGATACACTCCAATTTCTAAAGTCGCGTGCAGTCTGCCCAAAATGTTCCTCCAGTCACCAAGTAGTCTATTGGTAGACCGCTAGAGCCCAAGAAGTGGTCTATTAGTAGACCGCTAGACCACAAGAAACGGTCCTACGATAGACCATTAAGCCCAACCTTGCCCCAAATCGTCCCGTTCGACCCCTAGAGCCTTGCGGTCACTCCCTAGACCATTTGTGGTCCTCATGCGGTCCTTTAATAGACTGTTTTCTCTGTAGGTGGTCTTATGATAGACTGTTTGCCAGACAAAGAGTCCTAAACTTCTTGAACTCCGATTTCTTCGCCGTGGGACTCTTTAGAGACCTTGTTTGATCTATTTTCTCCTAGGAGAAGCTTCTAGATCATCTCTAATTGATCTAGGACTCTTATCCCCACTATTATCTGGAGTTTTGTGCATCTAAATCCCCTATTTTGGGTGTTTATCTCATATTTAAACTCAATGGCTTTTCTGCTCTTATAAATAACTGCCCAGTTCGTAGTTGCAAATGAGGACTCTTTCTGGACGTAGGGTAAAGCCATGCTACATCTCCAACTCACAACTTTGACCCTATCTTGAAGAGAGAAGTATTGGCTTTTTATTGCATCCTTTTAGGCTTGATTTCATGGTCTATATTCTTAGTTCTCCTCTTCTCAAAATCACAAATCATCACAAAACACTGCATTTTCTGCTACACATGCGTTTTTCCCCATTTTGCATCATCATTTTCTCTCTACTCTCTCCATCAAATTTTATGATTTCAAATCTTATGCATGCACAACACACACACCTATTATTTCCACCCTTCCACAGGGGTTAAAAACCCTCTCCCGGTGCGTTCTGCCCTTTTTATTCATGCTATTTTATCACTTTGGGATTGATGCTACACTTCATGTTCTAATGGGTTTTTTCCTTTGTGTTTTGATTTTTGTTTTGCAGGAGAGCATGATATGGATGCGAGGGCCTCATCTTCTAGCCGGCTGGAAGACGAGGAGGTTTGATTCCCCAAAGTTCCCCGCACCCCGTTTCAAGAGCGATCAAGTCTTTAAGTTCCAAGGTACACGGCGGCGTTCCTCTCCTTTCATCATTCTTTGGCGTTGTTGGAACCTTGGTGGCGATCACGGTTAGTATTTCTCATCCTTTCATCTCCATTGTCTTTGATTCACATGTTTATGCATGTATTAATTTAAAGGGGGCAGGATAGGAACCTAATTAAAATAAATCTACAGTTTTTTGGCGATCACGGTGGGACACCAATGCCCATCACGCTTATTTTCATGCTCTTTTGTAGGTTGGGTGGGTGCATGTTCGTATTTAGGTGGTATTTCCTCCATATTTAGGTATTTCCTCCATTCTCCCACTATTTTTGGTGTTTTATGGGCTCTGGTTGTCTACTGGTCTTATGGTAGACCGCCAGGGGGTAAGAAACGGTCATTTGGTAGACCGTTTACAGATTTTGGCAGTGCTCACGTGGCCCTGTTCGTCGGGGCATAACTTTTGATCCTGGAGTCCGATTGTGCTGATTTTATTCCGTTGGATAGCCCTTTGTATTATATTTCCATCCATATATCATTTGCGCTATTTGGATCACATTTGCATAATCTAACATTGTCCAACTTTTAGAGTTTTGTGTATAAGTTCTGCAGGCAGGCTCAAGGACAGGTTCACATGTACATCATTGCTATATGATTTGACTATCTTCCCAACATCTGATTGCACTGATTTTTATTCCATTAGATAGTCCTTTGTATTGTCTTTCCATCATAGCTTATTTACATCATTTGGGTCTCATTTGCTTAGTTGAAAATTGTCATCATTTTATCATTTTGTGCATAAAATCTGCATGCAGTCTGTGCACAGGTTCAAAGGAGCAACTTTCTTGGAGGATTTGATTGACCTCTCGAGATCCGATTGCTCTGTTCTTAGGCTCATTGTGCAGACCTTTGTATTGTCTTTCTATCCATATACTACTTGTATCATTTGGGTCACGTTTTCTTAGTTAAAAATTATCATCATTTTATTATTTTGTCCATAAAATCTGCATGTGGTCTACGCACAGGTTCACGGGGGAAACTTTGCTCAGTGATTTGATTGACCTCCCGGGGTCAAATTGATCTATTCATGGGCCCGTTGTGTAGACCTTTGTATTGTCTTTCCATCCATATACTATTTGTCTTATTTGGATCATGTTTGCATAGTTTAATTTTATCTTCATTTCTAGTTTTAGGCTAGAAATTGCATGCACACCGGTGCACATAGGGCCATACATTGTATATCTTAGTTGCATTTCCTACCTTGGTAAGTGATCCTCTCACCTCCATATTCCTTGGGGTCAACTAGGTGATCTTATCCGGGACCTCCATAAGTCCACGCGCGCCGTGGATTCCCACACGGACGCCGGGCCAGTTGTACCTTTTCCACCCCTTAGGCTTCCATTTGCATAAGTGTGAGAGAGTAAACCTTAGTCAACCCAAAGTTTGGACCTTATTCCCATAGGATTCCTATCTTGAGGGAATTTTTTTTAATTTAAAATCATTTCAAGGTCTATTAAAACCCCTAAAATATTTCCATCATATCAACTTGTTTAACTTGGGTGAAAACTCTCACATTGTATTGTTTGTGTTGTTTGGGCTTGTCCAAGCCCATTAGTGGTGTTTTATGTTGCATCCACATGTTTTGTTGTTGTTAGGCCCACTTAAGTCAGTCCATTCGTGTGTTCATTGTCTAGTCCATTGTCTTGTGGTCCGTTGTCCTTTCGTCTTTACATTAGTGGGTCAGTCCCCTCTTGTCCTTAAAGCCCATTAAGCCATTGCTTCCCCACTTGTATTTTCCTTGATATTCTTGTATTAAGTCTCCATTTACCCTCATGGAGCTTCATTCCAACCCCTTGTATCATTCTTTTCCCCAATCTTCCTCCTATTCCCGCGTGGAATTCTCTTCCCACGCGGGCCCATCTTCTCGTGGTCCCTCTGACCCGTCTGAGGAACAGGCTAATCTCATGGCCCACTTACCAAGCCTTGTTCACCAAATGGACCCGGCCCAGGCCCAACGACTTATTGCAAATCATCTTAATGGGCCTTCTTCTCATAATGGGCCTTCCTATCTTCATGGGCCTCCTTCTTCTTCCCATGCGGCTAGCCCGATTCCTAATACTCATTCATCTAATGGGCCTCATTCCTTTAATGGGTCACCTTCCTTCAATGGGTCCCATTTTCTTAATGGGCCCCGTTCCCTTCATGGTCCTTCTATTCTTAATGGGCCCCCATCCTTCAATGGGCTGCCACCTTTCTCCAATGGGCCCTCTTCTTAATGGACCCCCTTCCTTTAACGGGCCTTCTTATTCTCTTAGTGGACCTACTCTTCTTCATGGGCCACCATCTCCTACCCATGTTACTGCTGGCCCATTCAGTCCATATGCCAATGTTTCCTCCAGGCCCGCATATTCTTTCATTCCCGGAATGGGCCCTTCTTCTTCTCAGCCCGGATCCTCTTATCCGGCCCAATATCATCTTGGTCCAAATTCACTTACTCAAGTTGGCCCATATTCTCCTCGATCTCTCCCTATCCAGGACATGATTGCTCAAGTCCAACGCCAGCTTGATGAACTTCAACGTCAGATCGATCCTAAGTCCTCCTTAAGTATTCCATTCACATTTCAAGGTCTTCGGCTTCCGCCATCTTCACAAATTCCCGCATATCGTCGTTATGGTGGAGTCGGTGACCCATATGTGCACTTGAAGGAGTTCATTTATGAGTCGGCCCAGTTTCGACATGACCAACGCATGATGGCTTATCTATTGGGTCTGTCACTGGAGGGCCCGGCTCTGGATTGGTTCTTCTCCCTTACGCAAGAGTAAGTTGTGAATTTTAAAGCCGTGTAAGAGAAGTTCATTCAGCAGTATCAAAAGACCAGGTTGGGCCCAAGTATTCCATGATGGAGTTGGCCCATAAGAAGATGAAGCCCAACGAGGAGTTCTCTACTTTTGTCGATCGTTGGCGTCGCCTTGCCGCGTAGGTCCCGGGGCACATTCCAGAGCATGAGTTAATCAAGATGCTTATATCCAATGTAATGCCCGAATATCGGTTTATCTTAGCCCTCAACGACCTTACCTCCTGGCAACAATTATACAGCCGAGCCTGCTTCATTCACCAACAAATCCATGGTTCCTTTGACCTCGAGTCTCCACCATCCACCTCCACTTACACATCACCCTCCACAAGTCAACTCCATGCTCCCATGAGTCAGTCCTCCATGAGTCAGTCTTACGCCACATCCACCTCCACGTAACAAACCTCCACGTGTCAAACCTCCGCGAGTCATCCTTCCACGAGTCTACCTTCCGCTTCCACATACCCCCTACACTTTCGCAAGTCAGCCCTCCATGAATCAGCCTCCCGCGTCCACATACCCGTCTCCGTCTCCACCTCTAGTCAAGGGAATACCACATCCCGAGCAGGTGGATGCCGTCTACATACCTCCCCACTCTGTTCCACATATGCCTTCACCAAATCTCTCCACCACTAGCCAAGCACTCTTGCCTATGCAACCTTCACTTCCGTCTTCATAACCTTTTCCACCACCTCATACCCCTCGGCATCCGCCTTGCCCGAAGTGGGCTCCACACTCTTCATTATCGGAGTGTTTCACCGACATCTTTTTGGCTTTGATGGCCACTCACGCGTCGCAGCTCCCTCCAGTTGTGCCTTGCCAACCCGCAGTTGGGAATATGCTTCAGTTCTGTGAATCTCACCGCCAGCAGGGGCATTTGGTTGAGGATTGTCCCAAGTTTGGGGATTATATTTATGGCTTGGAAGATCAGAAGAGGATTGATTGGGCTACCATGAATTAAATTATTTTGGATCTCCGCAGCAAGCAGCAATAAGAAGCGCTGTCTTCCATGGTGGATTTGGCCCATGAGAAGATGAAGCCCGACGAGGAGTTCTCTACTTTTGTCGATCGCTGGCGTCGCCTTGCCGCGCACGTCCCAGGGCACATTCGAGAGCATGAGTTAATCAAGATGCTTATATCCAATGCAATGGCCGAATATCGGTTTATCTTAGCCCTTAAGGACCTTACCTCCTGGCAACAATTATACAGCCGAGCCTGCTTCATTCACCAACAAATCCAAGGTTCCTTTTACCTCGAGTCTCCACCATCCACCTCTACTTACACCTCACCCTCCACAAGCCAACTCAATGCTCCCATGAGTCAGTCTTACGCCACATCCACCTCCACGTATCAAACCTCCACATGTTAAACCTCTGCAAGTCATCCTTCCACGAGTCTACCTTCTGCTTCCACATACCCTTACACTTTCGCAAGTCAGCCCTCCATGAATCAGACTCCCGCGTCCACATACCGGTCTCCGTCTCCACCTCTGGTCAAGGGAATACAACATCCCGAGCAGGTGGATGCCGTCTACATACCTCCCCACTCCGTTCCACATATGCCTTCAGCAAATCTCTCCACCACTAGCCAAGCACTCTTGCATATGCAACCTTCACTTCCGTCTCCACAACCTTTTCCACCACCTCATACCCCTCGGCATCCGCCTTGCCCGAAGCGGGCTCCTCACTCTCCATTCCCGGAGTGTTTCACCGACATCTTTCAGGCTTTGATGGCCACTCACGCGTCGCAGCTCCCTCCGGTTGTGCCTTGCCGACCCGCGGTTGGGAATATGCTTCAGTTCTATGAATTTCACCGCCAGCAGGAGCATTTGGTTGAGGATTGTCCCGAGTTTCGGGATTATATTTATGGCTTGGAAGATCAGAAGAGGATTGATTGGGCTACCATGAATGAAATTATTTTGGATCTCCGCAGCAAGCAGCAACAAGAAGCGCCGCCTAAGCAGCCGTCTCCATTTCAAGGCCAGGGGCACCCCTATGATTCTCCATCTAGCATTGTGCCCGCTCCGTCGCCCAGTTCGTTACCCACACCTACTCCTGCTCCCACGTATATGTCTCCACCTACCCTATCACCATCTCCTACTCCTAGCCCGACTCCACCGCCTCCACAAACCCAAGCCTTTGCTCAAGCTAGTGCTCCCATTACCACCACTTCTTTCACCCCCGCTTCTACTCCCGACGCTGCCCAACACGTTGTGTCGATATGTCGACGATGGGTGCCACGGCCTTCCCAACCCCCAATGTCCGCTTCACCATCTCCACCACCTTCATCATTGCCTGAATCGCCATCATCTCCGCTATCGCCTGTGCCCGAGCCTGAGCGAGCCACGCCGTTGCCTTTACCCCCACATACATCTCCGCTTCCACCTTTACCTTCACCCGAGTCCATCATTGCCACATTGCCTTCGCCTGCACCTAAACACACCATCCCCGTTGCAACCTCCGCGTCTTCTGAACCTATTCCTATCCCCATTCCTCCATCTACTTCCGCCCCACGGAGCGGGTGTGAATTACCCACGGTGCCCCTCGAGCCTGGTCCCCAGGGAGACAATGAGCCAAGATAGGATAATTCAGTGCCGGCCGTGCATTTCAATATTCAGGATTTTATCTGTCGGATGCCGATACGCATCCTGGTCCCTGGCTATTTTGGGGATGATGCACCTCCACTTTCAAAGATGACAGTTGCTAAGAAGAATTCCTTTGAGTTGATGCCAGTTTCTTCCCGGGCGAGGCCGGTGGCAATCTCTTTGCTCGTCGGAGATTCCGTGATTGATGCTATTATTTCTCCTCGCTCAATTACTATTCAGTTCACTGGCCAAGAAGGGTTCTCTACCCGTATTATGCTAACGCATACGGCTACCAACCAGATTATAGATTCTATGTTCAAGGGGCAATTGGCCGTATCTTCCATATTGTTCAAGGACATTCTACACGTTCTATGAAATTTCTCTCGATTTATTGGTGTGCCGGCCACGTCAACGCGGTGTATTACCCTCCCTCAGTTTCATCCTTCTCAACTAGCAAGGGAGTTATGCTTCAAGTCTGATCGCCGTCTGGAGTTGCCAAATCTCATGCTACTTGTGCCAAGTAACAAGACTCCATGGTTCTATGATATTCAGCATTATGAGGAGTTAGTTGTTCAAGAATGTCCGTCTACTGTTGTTAGCGTCGGGTGTCTAGGGGCAACCGCCCTAAGGAAGCTGCATCTTCATAATCGGGCTAGGCCGTCTGCCAGATGGGCTCGTTATTTGAGAAGACATTGTAAGTCGATATAGCCAAAGGTACGAGTCCGCGCCAGGCGAGTCCATTACAAGCCACTTTCCGCTAAGAAGAGGCGGCGGCACAGGTTCAAGAGCCGTCAGTTGTGCATTTAGGGGTCCACCACTTCCTCCCCTTCTTTTCATTCATCCTTCCTTCTACTCAGTTCCCACCCTTGGGTGGTGTACCTTCCTCCATCTGATCCTATTTCCATCATTTTCTCCTCCTTCCGTAGGTCCGTGCGTCCCCATTCCACTCCTTTTTCTCCGGATCCTCGAGATTTTCCTTCCTCTCACAATTCTAGGCCTCGGCCTATGTCTTTTCATCCCAATCTCGGGACATCTCCCAGTTCTTCTCCTCCAGTATCTCCGGGTTCTGTCTCTAATTCTCCTTCCCTAACCCCGTCGGGTGATTTTCACTCATATTCCCCGACCCTGTCGGGTGTCTATGTCTCTTCTTCCCCGACCTTGTCGGGTGATTCTAATTCTCCTTCCCCAACCCTGTCGGGTGTCTATGATTCTTCTTCTCCGACTGCGTCGGATGATTCTTATTCTCCTCTTTCTACTCACTCTTCTTCACCCTTTCGAGGGCGTGGCCCTTTTTCTTGTTGTTTTTGAGGTTTTAGCCCACCTTGATCCTAGCTAACCTTTGCTTATTCTGTATCTGGTTCCTTGTTATCTGGGGCTCTGCACCTTAACGAGGGAGTTCTAGCCCTCGTCTCTCTTCCTTTTTATCCTTATTCGTCTAGTTTGATGTCTGCCGCTCCTCCATGTAGAGGAATCTTTGATCCTTTGCTATCCTCTCTCTTTCATCATGTCAAGCAAGGAATACAAAGCTCGTGCTACTTAAAATCTCGATGGTCAAGATCGCGTCAGGATGTGGCTACCACGTTATGGATTTGCAAGGTATCATTATTTTGTGAAAGAAAATGTTATCATCGCTATTGTCTCTCTTACTCTTGCACATGCTTATAATGATATTCCTCAACATAGTTCGAGTGGCATTTAGAAATTTGCTTAGTTAAGCTTAGTCAAATGAGTTTGCGTCTGCAGCATCCTTAGGCTTGTGATAGCTCCGCGCTGGGAGTCTAGTTTCTTTCCCCGATCGTTGAGGGTGACCATTGAGCATGAGTTTTCACACACCACACGGCAAGCCATAATCGATCTCTCTGAGGCACACCGTTGCTTCTTTGGCCATACTTTAAGTATGCACAAAGGTCTTTTCTTTTCTCTACTCGGCCGAGTGTAGGGGCAAGAGATTGATGGATGAGATGACCAACCTAGGCGCTCCCCAATACGAAAGAGGTCTTAAATAGGGGCAGTCTTGACCCTTATAAAAATGAGCGTTCATGTAAAATCTAGCCAATAAGGGCTGTCAAAATAAATCAATGATCTGATCAAAGCAAAATTATGGAAATCAAAGGCATGGAAAGAGTGACAGTACAGTTCCCCGCGAGACCTCATGAGCCCGGTCGCATGCATGCCTAGAAAATATGGGCCTCAAAATCAAGGACACAAAGCCCCGACGCAACAGACTGTATCTTTGAGGGGTAGTGCCCTAGAAGGAATTCAAGTCCTGATGTCTCCCATCCTGCATAAAGCTTGTCTCTAATTTTTCTTCTGCTTCCCCCTCTTAGGCTGGGTTGTATCCTAGGTATGGCCTTAGTAGGGGCATCGTTCTTTAGAGATGGTTGGTTGTGGCGAGCCACCCTCACATACACGCCCTGCTTAAGAGAAACCTTTTATAAGAGGGGTGGGAACGACGATCCCTGGCCAATAGTTTAAGCCCGTCTCTGGGTGCTGCAGATAGCTTTGTAAAACTCCAAAAAAAATATGAAATACTTCAAAATTCCCAAAAAAATGGAATACTTCAAAATTCTAGAAAAATAAAATATTTAAAAATCCAAAGAAATCAAATACTTCAAAAAAATCAAATATTTTCAAAAATCCAAAAAAATTAGAAAATTTGAAAAATCCAAAAATATTTGTCTTTTTACTCCTTTCTAAGTGTGCAGGTTGTAAGTGTTCAAGCTTCTTTGCTATATCTTTTGCTCTGTCCCTTGTTCACGTGCTTCTGATCTGTTCTCTCTCTTCTTCAATCTTATCTCTCGATCTGTGCTGGACCTTTAGTCCGTGTCAGCTTAGCTCACTTTGATCATATCTTTATGAGAGGGCTTTGCCTCATGATTATGAACCTGGCGGATCTGCTTCATCTGATCTTGGGTTTTGATTGAAGGGCGTATTCGTCATGTCTTTTGTCTCGCCATATGCTTGTCATGTGTTTATGTCCCTCCATGTCATCCCACGCATGTTGTTTTGTCCCTCACCATGTGTTGTTAGTTGTCTTACATATGTTGTTAGTCGTCCCTCTATGTCCCGTGTGTTGTCCCAACCGTATGGTCATCCCTCATATTCTTGTCCCAACCGTGTGTTGTCCCACCGCATTATTGTCTTGTCCCACCATGTTCGTGCATGCATGTTGTTTGTTCATGTCATTGCATATGTGCTTGTTTGTCTTTGTTATGGTATGCTGCATTGTTTTCCATTCGTTTGATTGTTATGTTATGCAGTCGTTCAGTTGATCGTTATGTTATCTTTGTTATGTTCATGCTTGTTATGTTCATGTTTGTCTTATACATGAAATTACATAAAAATCCAAAAATCAAAAAAAATGCCGTTTCGGCTGCACAGGTAAGTCAGGTATGGCTCTCTATCCCTCCACATTGTTGCATTACTATATGATATCTACCTTATTATATAGTCTCTCAAGGATCGATTGGTTGCCCGTGTGTTCTGGGATCTGATGTTCCCCTTTAACAAAAACGATGATGATCTAAGAGCATACGGTTAATCGTTGGATAGGCCGCGCGGTTGAGTCAGGTGGGGGACGATGGACTCTGTCTCGCACACCGTGGTTGCAAGAAGACTCTTGACCCCGTCTTGCTCGGTCTAGCAATAGTATCCTTGAGTACTTTCTATTTTATCTTTCTTTGCATTTGTTTTGATGATTTCTTTATTTTAGCCTAGCATGCATCATGCCATTTTGAGCATTCATGTCTCGTGATCCATTCAAGGTTTCTCCTCAGCAATGGTTAATTCCACTTCAATTCTCTTGAAAAAGAAATCCTCATTCCACTCTGAATTTGAGCGATTTCTCTGATCTACCAGCTTGGTTTGGTTGGCCAGCGTGATTCCTGTCTGGATTTTATCTCAATCTTATTCTCCTTTCCAGCTCTTATGCTGTGTTTCCTTCCGACCCACTCATTATCCGTGGATTGTGTCCCCAATGAGATTGGCCGTGTTTCCTTTTTCCCTTAGTTTAGCTCTCCAGACATGTCACATCCGCGTCATCCGTTCCTTGTGGTTAGTTCGGCATTTTCGGGAGAATTCCTGTTGCTTGTTGGTTTTGACGGGTATCTTTTACCTTGATGCCCGCTTAACTCTCTTCGCTTCATCTCTGCTTCATCTCCATTTCCCGTCCCTGTCGCTTTTGCTCCATCTCCTTTCCATTTCACCTCCGCGTCGCTTTCGCTTACTCCCTTGCAAAGTGGACACCAAGAAGGGGCATCTGTTGGCACCCATTTTTGACCTGCAAGTTACGTCATTTCTCTTATTCATCATTTTTAATGTCCCGAATTATCCATTGCTTTGGAGTCTTCCTTGGATGGATTCCGAGCCCATTTCATTATTCCCTAGCCTCTGGACTTTGAGATCATGATTTCTTATAGCCCCGGAGCTTATCTTAGAACTTCCAGCTTCCAAGTCGACTTACGGCCCATTTAGGTCGACTTTCCATCAAGCATTCGGCTCCTTTCATTGTGCAGTCTTGAAAATGGTCCTTTTTCATCTCATTCTCTTCCTCTATTCAAAAAGTTCTCTTCACCAAAGTTGTTCACCTTTCAAAGCTCTACAATTTCTTCTTCTACGCCATTGGCCAGTTCTCCACAGATTTCAAGTTATTTGTTCTTTTATGGCATGCTGTGTTGTTCACCGGCGTCCCAGAATTCTATCTCTCTGTTCTATCCCCATTTTCTCCCTCTTCCAATCATTTTCTCATCTTTCTCTCTTCATGAAAGTTGTTCTTCTTTCCGTTATCAATAATTTCTTCTTCTACCACTTTTGTTAGTTCTACACCGTTTGAGAGATACACTCAAATTTCCAAAGTCACGCGCAGTCTACCCAAAATGTTCCTCTAGCCACCAAGCAGTCTATTGGTAGACCGCTAGGGCCCAAGAAGTGGTCTATTAGTAGACCGCTAGACCACAAGAAACGGTCCTACGATAGACCGCTAAGCCCAAATGTGCCCGAAATCGTCTCGTTTGACCCCTAGAGCGTTGCGGCCACTCCCTAGACCGTTTGTGGTCCTCATGCAGTCCTTTAATAGACCGTTTTCTCTGTAGGCGGTCTTACGATAGACCGTTTGCCAGACAGTGAATCATAAACTTCCTGAACTCTGATTTCTTCGCCGTGGGACTCTTTAGAGATCTTGTTTGATCTATTTTCTCCGAGGAGAAGCTTCCAGATCGTGTCTAATCAATCTAGGACTCTTATCCCCACTATTATCTGGAGTTTTATGCATCTAAATCCCCTATTTTGGGTGTTCATCTCAGATTTAAACTCAATGGCTTTTCTGCTCCTATAAATAACTGCCCAGTTCGCAGTTGCAAAGGAGGGCTCTTTCTAGACGTAGGGCGAAGCCATGCTGCATCTCTAACTCACAACTTCGACCTTATCTTGAAGAGGGAAGTATTGGCTTTCCATTGCATCCTTTTGGACTTGATTTCATGGTCTATATTCTTAGTTCTCCTCTTCTCAAAATCACAAATCATCACAAAACACTGCATTTTCTGCTACACATGCGTTTTTCCTCATTTTACATCATCGTTTTCTCTCTACTCTCTCCATCAAATTTCGTGATTTCAAATCCTATGCATGCACAACACACACACCTATTATTTCCACCCTTCCACAGGGGTTAAAACCTCTCCCCCGGTGCATTCTCCCCCTTTTATTCTTGCTATTTTATCACTTTGGGATTGATGCTACACTTCATGTTCTAATGGATTTTTGCCTTTGTGTTTTGATCTTTGTTTTGTAGGAGAGCATGATATGGACGTGGGGCCCTCTTCTTCTGGCCGGCTGAAAGACGAGGAGGTTTGATCCCAGAAAGTTCCCCGCACCCCGTTTCAAGCATGATCTAGTCTTTAAGTTCCAAGGTACACGGCACCGTTACTCTCCTTTCTTCATCCTTTGGCGTTGTTGGAACCTTGGTGGCGATCACGGTTAGTATTTCTCATCCTTTCATCTCCCTTGTCTTTGATTCACATGTTTATGCATGTATTAATTTAAAGGGGGCAGAATAGAAACCTAATTAAAACAAATCTACACCCACTTCTTAAGTGCGTCAACCTACATGCATACAAGAAGCAGAACTGCCAGAGCAAACAACTAAGTGTGTCGACGCAAGTCCTTCAGTGCGTCGACACAGCTTAAAATCCAGTAACAGTTATACGAACAACTCTCTTCAGCCGCGTCGACACCATTCCCTCAGTGCGTCGACACAGGACGACTGCTAGGAGCTGCTTCACAAGCGAATAGTGAGGTGCGTCAACACGCACACATCAGAGTGCGTCGACACATCTTTAAGTCCAGCTCCCAGCAGCCAGCAGTAACAACAATGCAAGCAACAGCCAGCAGCCAGTAGCTACCAGCTTCAAGAGCTTATTACAAGACTGCGTCGACACCACCCACTTGGTATGTCGACACAGGATTCTTTCCAGAAGCGGCTTCAGGAGCAGTTTACAAAGGTGCGTCGACACACCCCACTAGGTGCGTCGACACATACTGGCCTGGCTTGCAGACCAGCTCGCAGTAGCCAATGTATAGGGGGTGAGGTGCATCGACACAGCCCACTGAGTGCGTCCACACACCTGAAGCAAGTCGACTCAAAGCTCTAACCAAGTCGACTCATAATGGTACTCTTGCAGACTTCGAGCAGGGTCAACTAGCCTTATGTTTATTTACTCCAAGTGAATTGTTCACACCTCCAGGACACACGTCTAAAGGTATGAAAAGGTCCTAGGACAAAGAACCTACCTTTTTACAATGGACCAATCAGATTACATCTCTGAAAAGCTCCTAGGACTAAAATCCATCCTTTTTTTCATAAGCCAGTCCTACTACTTTTGTGAAAAGGACCTGCCAGAAATCAGATCTGGAAAAAGGCTAGTGTCCATGTTTGTCTCCTACAAACATGGGCCAATCAGAAAATAGCTCTGAAAAAGGACCAATCATAAAACAGATCTGGAAAAAGGGAACTTTCCATGCTTCCCTTCTATAAATACGGACCTTCCTTCTGGGAAGAACTTGCTGCAGCTCTTAGAATATGAGCTTAAGGAGAAAAGAGAAAAAGAGAGAAGAGCAACCCTTAGCCACTAGAAATACCGCTTGAGAAGAAATCTTTGAGCAGCTAGGTTTGAAAAGAAGAGAGTGAGACTGTCACGCCCCGACCGCGGAAGGAACTCGGAGATGCGTGACGAGTTTATATCAATCATGTAAATCAGAGCGTAAGTGTATTCGACATACATAGATAGAGTGCACACAAATAATGATAACGAAGTCCTTTATTAATCATAAACTTCCAAGTACTTCAATTACAACTCTTAATGAAAGCACTAGGACTCAATAAAAGAAAAGGTACAATGGATGACTCAAGAAAATAGAAAAGACAGGACTAGATAACGCTTTGACGGTTGGAATGGCTCTAAACTCTTCACTCTTGTCCATACCCATCCGAATGAGTCTCATCATCGAAATTACCTGAAAAATAGGGAAAAACACTAGGTGAGCGAATGCTCAGTAGGAATTATATCTCAAGTGCTAGCTTGCTTTAAGTAAATTACATGTTGCATAAATACAAGTATAACTATGCATGTTCGCGTGAAACGACATTAGAGAGAGAGTATAGCAAGAGATAAATGAGTGAACTAGCAAGTCTTTCATGTCAATATACCAAGACGAACAAGTATGTACATTTGTCAAGTCATGCCAAGAATTGGCTATCATGTTTCAAGCAAGCAAGTATATACCCTTTACGGGGCCACGCACGTCAAGTCATGTCAAATCAAGTACAAGTATAGGATTCGTGAAAATGTCCAATCAAGCAAGTCATGCACTTCGGTGCAATGCCACACCGTGATCAATAATAGCTCCCATGGGCATAAGTACTTTTGGGTGCTCCTCCCAGGATTTATAGCCAATATAGAGTTCCAAGGGAAAGCTCTTGTAGGAATTTTAAGGTAGATCTTGTGGAATAGAAACTCAAGGATAGAACTTGATACGTAAGGATGTACTACAATTAAATGGTACAATCACGATACTCGTTGAAAACTGGGTTGAATTGGCTCCCTAATGGGTGCCATGATATCAAGAATAAGTGTTCATATACACATGTTCGCTCGTTCTTTGTACATGATAAGATAGAAAGAATTAGTGTCCATATAAAGGCGCATAACCCTTAGTTGATAGCAATGGTATGGTTTCCCATTCCATTAGCTCAAGAAACATTCTCACCCCCGGGGGCTAAGTAGCATACTATGAGGGTCGGTCTACCATATTTCTTTACAGTGACATGGTCATTAAAAAGTGTCATGGGTTTTAATGGTACAACCTGCTTGACGACCTTGAGGGAATCCAAGGCTTCGCGTAGACTTACGGAGGTCTCTATGATAAAGTCACCAGTCCGAAGGAAGGAATATCCCGCAGAGGGCTCATCTATCATCGAGAAATAGTGGGGTAATCGATAAAACACCGAGAAACGTCAGACTATACTCACGGACTGGAATATAGTGCCAATAGATATACCCATTGAGATGGGTTACAGAAACTCTCGGAAAATAAGAAGCAGGGAAATGGCGCCTTCATCAGTGCCATTATTTCTTTAAATCTAGTCTGGTAACTCAAGCATATAGATTCTGGATTTCAATTACGAATTTCAAATTCAGGATTTGTTATTACAATTTCATAATTCAATCTAGAATTCACTACTCAGGGTGAATGGCACCCTGGGCAGAGTCATGTTTTCTGAATATAGCGCCCAGGTCAGGGGCGCTATATCAAACAGAGACTTTGGTTCAGTCGTGGTTTCATTCAAGTGTAAATTAGTCATGAACAGTAGCACTTTTCCAATAAAAAGAATTTTTCAAGGATTAATATGTGGACATGTAGAGAAAAATAGCAGGAATCTAGCAGTATACTCAAGCATTAGATTAGACATCAGGATTCATAGTTATTAAATTTTAAAGATGGTGTACTTATTTAATTACTGAAAGAATAACGACTGTGTGTGCAGTCGTTTTATGAAAATAGCGCCCTATAGAGGGGCGCCCTTTTACCGAAACTCTGAAAAATGAAGTAGAAACAACTGAAAGCCAATCTATCAGACGTATATGCATGCTCACGATCTAAAGTTATTAGGTTGGGCTTGGTACTTCAGAACACCTACCTTCGTGGGTTGATCTAGATGTCGAACAGAGAAGAAAATAAGAGTAAAGCGGCAACTACAGGTTCCACGGAGTAATGGAATAGATGCTCTTCTTCCCGTTCACCGTAGCAGAAAGAAGGAAGCAATAGGGATAAGAGGAAGCGATGGTTCCTCTTCACGATACAGGCTGCAATAGAGGAGGAAGTTGAAGCTTCTTCCTTCACGTACGATGCAGCACCGTAGCAATAATGGTAGCAGAAGATACCCTTCTTCTTCTCAGCCGCAGGTGCAACCTCAATAGGAGGTCGACGACAGAAGGAAGACGAATGAGCGGCAGAGGTTGACGACGATGCAGAAACTTAGAGGCAGTAGCCTTGGCAAGGTTTCGGAGGGATATATTTATAGGGAAAGAATCCTACCGGGGATGTGAGTTTGATCAGGACTTCAACTCCCACGTAAAAATCCTTTTGATATTCAAACTTCCCACGTATTAATGCTTCCGGATTTTATCTTTCCCGAACGGCAACTACTTCCCAGTTCGAACAAGACACTGCAGTCGGCTTTCCTTAAATCACCCCTAAGGTAAATGGCACCCAAGACAGTGTCTTCATTTCTTGAAATAGCGCCCATTCATAGGGTCTTTATTTCATTGAATAGCGCCCACTCAGGGGGCGCCCTTCTCTTCTATCCTAGCAACGAAAGCTGCTAACTACTATATGAAAATGGCGCCCATATAGGAGGGCTTCATTTGATGAAATGGCGCCCTAGGGCAGGGCGCCCTTTCCTTTGGCTTATTTGGTTTAGGTGCAAGGCCCATACAGGTTTAAGTGTAAGGCCCATTTGGTATATATAAGTGGTTTATGTGTATATATATGGGTTGGGCCTTGAATATTTGCGTGATTTTTAATCTATTTAAGATTTTTATTCCTTCCATTTACCAGGGTTGCTACACCCTCCCCAACTTAAAAAGCATTTGGTCCCCAAATTCAACTATACTTTAGACGTGGAGGGTGCAGGGTACATACCTTTTAGAATAAGTCTGGGAATCACTTCTTCATGGATTCCACGGTCTCCCATGTGGCTTCATGCTCTGAGCATTTTCTCTATTGAACTTTGACCATGGGGATTGTCTTGTTCCTTAGTGCACGTACCTCGCGATCAAGGATCTTTATGGGCGTTTGTTCATATGTGAGATCCTTTTGTATCACCAAGTCTCCATGATCTATGATATGAGATGGATCGTGCACATACTTGTTCAACATGGATATGTGGAACACATTATTGATGTCGGACAATTGAGGAGGCAAGGCGATGCAGTAGGCAACTTCGCCAACTCTTTCTAATACCTCAAAAGGTCCGATATAGATTGCCCTTAACACCAAATCTTCTGATTCCTCGACCTAGAGAAATCTTTAGGAATACATGATCTCCGACTTGGAATTCTAGATCTCTCCTTCGGGTATCGGCATAAGCCTTTTGTCTAGATTGAGCCACTTGAAGTCTTTCTGTAATCAGTTAGATCTTCTCGGAAGTATCTCTAACCATGTCTGGGCCTAGTAGTTATTTCTCGCCAACTTCATCCCAGCATAAAGGTGATCGGCAACTCCTTCCGTATAAAGCTTCGAAAGGTGCCATCTGTATACTTGCCTGATAACTGTTGTTGTATGCGAACTCGACCAAAGGCAAGTGATCATGCCAGCTTCCACCAAAATCAATGATACAAGCTCTGAGCATGCCTTCTATTACTTGATTTGTTCTCTCGGTCTGACCATCCGTCTGAGGATGAAAAGTTGTACTAAAGTTAAGTCTTGTCCCTAACGACTGTTGTAGACCCTTTCAAAAATGAGAAGTAAAATGCGGGTCTCTGTCAGACACGATCGAAATAGGAACTCCATGTAGCCTGACTATCTCCTTGATGTACAGTGCAGCAAGAATGTCAACTGACCATCGGCTCTTGATTGGCAAGAAATGTGCCGACTTGGTCAATCGGTCTATGATGACCCATATTCCATCATGTCCTACCTTAGATTTTGACAGACCCATTATGAAGTCCATACCAATATCCTCCCACTTCCACTTGGGAATATCAAGAGGATGAAGCTTACCGACAAGTTTTTAGCGTTCCGCCTTAACTTGCTGACAAGTGAGACAACGAGACACGAAGTCTACTACCTCTCATTTCATGTTAGGCCACCAAAAGGTCTGCTTCAAGTCTTGGTACATCTTGGTATATCTAGGTTGAATCATGTACCTGGATTTGTGGGCTTCTTCTAATATCTTCTTATTTAGCTCTGAACAATCTGGTACCCAAGTTCTCTCTCTGAATAATAACCTTCCATCTGATGCTAATTTGAAATCAGATTGCTATTCTATCTTGCCCTTGATTCTTACTAATATTGGGTCGTTGTCTTGAAGTCCTTGTATTTCAGAGAGTAACTCTGGTTGTATCCTCATATGTGATAGTGTAACATACCTGTTCTCCTTGTCCATACTTATGTCAAGTCTAGAGAATTGCTCCAACAACTTCCACTCCTGAATCATACAATTGGCTAATAACGCTCTTGGCTTTCGACTGAAGTCATCAGCTACAGGATTACCCTTTCCATGATGATATTGGATTGTGAAGTCAAAGTCCTTGAGATATTCCAGCCAACGTCTCTGTCTCATATTCAATTCCTTTTGAGAGAAGAGATACTTGAGACTCTTATGAACGGAGTATACAATGAATTGCACTCCGTACAGGTAATGTCTCCAGATCTTTAATGCAAACACTACCGCAACTAATTCTAGGTCATGGACTGGGTAGTTCTCTTCATGCTTCTTCAGTTGTCTGCAAGAGTAAGCTATGACTCTTCCTTGCTACATTAATACACATCCGAGGCCAATGCCAGATGCGTCGGTGTATACCTCAAATTTCTCTCCATCAATTGGTAAAGCCAAAACTGGGGCAATAGTCAAGTGATCCTTTAGAGCTTGAAAGCTTCTTTCACAATCTTCTCCATTCATAACGGATCTCTTTGCGAGTTAGCCTAGTAAGTGGTACGACGATCTTGGAGAAGTCCTTAATGAATCGCATGTAATAGCCTGCAAGACCCAAGAAACTTCGGATCTCGCTAGCATTGGTTGGTCTTTCCCAGTTCTTCATAGCTTCAACCTTTGATGGATCTACTGATAACCCATCCTTGGAGATTACATGTCCTAAGAAAGATACTTCTTCTAATCAGAACTCACATTTGCTGAGCTTTGCATATAATTGATTCGTCCTCAATATCTGTAATGCAATTCCCAAATGCTCTTTATGCTCTTCCTTGGTCTCCGAATAAATTAATATGTCATCAATAACGACCACCACGAACTGATCTAGATGATGCCAGAATATGCTATTCATCAATTGCATAACGGCTGTAGGAGCATTTGTTAGTCCAAAAGGCTGTTGTACCCGGACAATTTCCCCAGCAAAATACCCAGATATAAGAGTTCGAGAATTTCCTCGAACACCTTCAAAGCACGGGCTTCCCGACCCCTCCGACAACCCAGTGGGCCCGGCCAATGGCCCCAACCCGCTAGCCGAGGTATATGGTGACATTAGCAATCAATCGGGACCACTCCCGACCCCTAAGTTGCGGACTTTGCCCACATTCTATACAACCACCCGGGCCAACCCGGGAGCACCCCGACTACAAGCCACGCCACGTGGCACCCAGTGAAAAGGCCAGGGGCCTACCCTGGGACGCCTTCTTTCAACCCTCCAAGGTCAAAGGGAGACCCAAGTAAGTCAACCACAGGCTTTGGAGGCCCGCAGCAAGTGTATACGGCTCACACACGTGTGTTCGGCATTTTTCCAAACACCTTGTGGGAGCGTATGTTTCAACCCTTCTACACCAACCCACGGGCCACCCCGTGGTTCCAGCACACTAATTGGGTCCTACAACGACCCCTCAGCAAGCCAGGGCCACCCCCGACCCTCAGACACGTGGCAATGAGCCACTTAACTTTAGCTCTCGGGCCAACCCGAGGCTACCCGGCCAACCCGTCGTACAACACGGCACGTAGCACGAGGCACGGCCCATGAGCCCAAGGTGCCTCCTCTCAGCCTCCATAAACTTCTACCCTTAGCTCAAGGCCAAATCCAAGGCCCCCCAGTCACCTGCTTGGCCCGTTCGACAACCCGGGGTGTGTCAGGCATTTGCCCGAACACATTGCAAGTGGCTATTACGACTCGAAGAACAACAGCCCCCATGGGCTATCCCAGTATCCCGGGCCCCCGTGTCCGTCAAAGGACATTCCCAGAGGATGAAAGAAGACGCCCGGGGGCCATCCCCCGGGGTTGCGGCCTGCCTAGGGTCCATTCGCCCCAGGGCAGGACCGCGCCCCCAAGGGAGGGCGAACTCCCCAAGGGCCGTGCCCTCTCCCCAGCCCAGAGGCCCGACGGCCTTTCCCAGCCCCAGTTCGTGCAAATTTCTGGTCTCGGAGTGCAAAGTTCGCGCTAGGATCCGTTCACCGTACCCGTATGTGGCGGGAGCCGCGAAGAACGCCTACGACGAATCACACGCACAAGCGCGACGAATCACATGCACGAGCGTCTCGGTCCGCGCACACAAGCGTATCCTTCTAGTATCCTTTGTCCTCTTTCAATTAGCCAAATTAGGACAAATATTAACCAAAAAATCTAATTTTATAGAGGTGGGGCCACCCCCCCTCTCTCTCCAACCCAGTCCGCCTAAACCCCTGCGTAATAAAAAAAATTAAAATTAAAAAATGGGCCACCTTGGTCCGCCCAAACCCTCCCTGGGGAGGGGTTTAGGCGGACCAGCCTGGACCCCCAGGCTGCTCCGCCTAAACCCCATCAAAACCAAAAAAAAAGGATTTTTTTCATAAGAAAAAACGCCTCTGAAGAGGGGTTTAGGCAGACCAGACCAGCCCATGGGGCTGGTCCGCCTAAACCCCCCCTGAGGGAGGGGTTTAGGCAGACCAGACCAGCCCCTTGGGCTAGTCCGCCTAAACCCCATCTCCCCACTCCGTTACACAAACAAAAAAAATACAAAATATATATATATATATATATTGAGGGGTTTAGACGGACCAAGTTGAACCCTCAACTTGGTCCGTCAAAACCCCACCTCCACCCCTTCAAATTCCTATTGCTTCCCCCCTTAGAAGCTCAAGGGGCAATAGATGAAAGCTTGCACAAGCGGACACACTAACAGACAGACAAACACCCCCCGGCCTAATTATCACACCCTCGGACTCCCGAGGCCTTCGGTAACAGTCGGGGAAGCGAGAAGCTAAGTGCGCGCACGGTTGGATAGCTAGTCGGCTCACACACGCCGAGGGTATGTCATGTGTACTTCCATCACGCGGTGTTTAGCCATCTCACACCAAGTCCATCCTCGCCACATGTAAGATGACTACGCCAACGGCAAATACACCCACATCCCGGGTCCGCCCGTGTACACCAACCTACGACGGAGACGAAGTGCACTCCATGATGCCGTGCCTAACCCCGACACGGAATCTCATGCCTACCGTTCACCCCCCAGCCGGCCGTCGGCCCCTCAGATTAACAAATCAAGTCTAGTCAGACCTCTGGCCCGGGAATCATAGTCCCGGGGCCGACCTCGACTCCCTAGCATGACAACACTCGCCGTCCGAGACCCAGACCCGACCGCTCACCTCGAGCCACGTCCGACCTTCACCAGGCGCCAGTCCATGTCCGCTCTGGCCACCAAGGCAGTCGGGCCCACACCAATCCCTCTGTAAAGAGTTCCTGTAAAACACGCAGATATCCACTTCGTTACAAAATGACCCGGGGACTGACCCACGGGTCGGAGTTGTCCCGCGGCTTGCGCCTATTGTACTTTGGCCACCTAGGCCCATTTGTAAAGCCCATGTGGCCCATCATATAAAGCCAGTCAAATACAAGCGCCCGTATTAGGGCCCCCAGCTTCCTACCTACACCGTTCGGCATACGTGCCCAACATCCTAACCCCAGTAAACACCACTCAGTCGGAAAGCGCACCCTGCAGCTGCAGAATGCTCCCAACCCTCTACCCACGGCTTCAGGCATATATACAGACTTTTCTTCAGCTCAGAACGAAGGTGTTCGGATTCAATCTGATGTAAATAAACACCAGTTACTTACGGCCGGTGGGGAAAGACGGTCTACATGGGACCGCTTACGAAAGGAAACGGTCACTGGAACGACCGCTAGCCTTCCAGAAAATTGGGAACAGCGAATCTCGGCGAAATTTCCATTCCACGCCCCATTCACCCCTAGGTGAACGGGAAACAAAGGGAAAACTTGTCCCCATGCCCCAGGGCATCATTTGATGCCAACAAACCACTGAATCATGAATTAAAAGGCTAGATCGGGCGCTCAAACCCCAAACATGATTTTCCCTTCCCGACGCGAAATAACCCTCTCTCGACCTCCCCGCGGCCTAGAAATAGCGGGAAAGGCGGTAAATTTGCTAAGGATCCATCGCCCTACCTCAGGGAAGCCCGAAACGTGACAGATCGCCGCCGATCTTCAAGAATCAGCTTAAAACCCTCGTTCTTCCTCGAGCTCCCACAAACCACGCACCGCCATGATCACCTCGCCACAGCCGTCGCTGCCACGCCGTCGCCCACCGCCGTCTGCAGACGGAGGGGAGCACGTCGGGTTGTCGTCGGAAGAGGAGAGAGAGAAAGAGAGGGGGGCGGTTCTCACTCAGGGGAGAAAGAAGAAGAAAGAAGAAGGGAAGAAAAAGGAAAAAGAAATGGAGTATTTATAGAAAATCTGAATTTTCCAAAAAAATAGAAAAATACATTTCCTCTATCCTCGGAACACGCCGGTCGAACTGGTACTGTCTCGGAGTAGGAGAACACGACGATTCACCCGATACAGTGTTCCGTAGGTCCTGTCAGGGAAAAACACATGTAAATCGCAAAACACGTTCCGAGACCCCAAACGTGATCCGTAACCCACGGATTCAGATCCGGAAAATGTCCAAAAAACCCGGGACATTATAGCCCTCCCCCCTTAAACAAATTTCATCCTCGAAATTAAGAACAGCACCAAGAAAGGGGAAAAGACTCACCCGAACAAGCACGGATACTACTGTTGTATCTCATCCTCACGCTCCTAAGATGCTTCGCCGCCAGAGTGCCTCTGCCACACTACCTTGACCAGGGGGATAACTTTGTTCCGCAGGTGCTGCTCTCGCCGATCCTCGATACGGATGAGATACTCTGGAAGAGGTAGATCGGGAGTCACCTCGGGCGAAACAAAATACTCTAAAACATGAGAATCATCGGGCATGTACTTCCTCAACATCGAGACATGGAACACATCATGCACTGTAGCTAAATCAAGGGGTAGCTGCATTTGATAAGCAACCTCGCCAATGCGCTCAACAATGGGAAAAGGGCCAATATAGCGGGGACTCAACTTCTCATGCCGGCCAAAGCGCGCATCACCCCCTTCATAGGAGAAACTCTCAAAAATACTCGATCACCGATCGCGAAATTGAGAGGCTGCCTTCTCCGATCGGCATAGCTCTTCTGCCGACTCTGCACTGCCAACATGTTCCGACAGACCAGATGCACCACATTTATGCACTGCTGAACCAGCTCTGGTCCCGTCACAACACGGTCACTGACCTCAAACCAATAGAGTGGAGTCCGACACGGTCGCCCATACAATGCCTCATAGGGAGCTATACCAATGCTCGAATGATAGCTGTTGTTGTAGGTAAACTCCACCAATGGTAGATGGTGAATCCTACTCCCTTGCCATTCTAGGCAACAAGACCTCAACATATCCTCTAACGTCTGGATGGTCCTCTCCGACTGACCGTCCGACTGTGGATGGTAGGCCGAGCTAAAGGCTAACTCGGTGCCTAGAGCTCTCTGGAAACTCCTCCAAAATCTTGAAGTGAAACGCAGATCTCAATCTGACACAATGGAAATGGGGATTCCATACAAGGGTACGATCCGCTCCACATAAAGTCGTGCCAACTGGGACACACTCTAGCTGACTCTGATCGTAACAACCGAGTCATCTTCGTCAGCCTATCCACCAGCAACCAAATACTATCATGCCCATTCGGAGTCCTCGGCAAATCCACCACGAAATCGGTGGTCACGTGGTCCCACTTCTACGCGGGAACCTCCAAGGGTTGAAGCATACCACCAGATCACTGATGCTCCGCGTTTACCTACTGACAGATCAGACACCTGGCCACAAACTCAGTAATATCCCTCTTCATGCCAGGCCACCAGAACTACTTCTTCAAGTTCCGATACATCTTCGTCGCACCCGGATGTACGGTGTACCTACTCCCATGAGTATCTAGTAACACCGCACGTCTCACCTACTCCTCGGCGGGGATGTATAACCTACCTCAGAATCTCACAGCACCGTCCTCGCCGAACTCCACCTCGGCCAAAGCCAAGATCGGGGCAGCTCCGGGTTTGCACGCTGAGCCTCCGTCACTTGACGACGAATAGCTGGTGTGGCAATCAAGCTCGCAAGCACGGCTGATCCTGGCTCTCGGGGAACCTTAAGCCTAAATGTCACGGCTGGCACCTGTTCCCAGAGCCTCCACTCTCTCAACATCATCACGCTGACATGACCTTTCTGCTCAAGGCATCGGCAACGACATTCATCCTGCCCGGCTGATAAGACAGGGTGAAGTCATAGTCCTTCATATACTCCATCCATCTTCTCTGCCTGAGGTTAAGGTCATTTTGAGTAAACACATATCTCAGACTCTGGTGGTCAGTGAACACCTTGAACTTCTCGCCGTACAGATAATGCCTCCAAATCCTCAATGTAAAAATCACAGCCGCCAACTCGAGGTCATGGGTAGGGTAGTTCTCCTCGTGTTGCTTCAATTGCCGAGATGCATAAGCCACCACTCTACCACGCTGCATCAACACAGCACCCAAACCAACTCCGAAAGTATCTGTACACAGCACAAAACCTCCTGATCCAGAAGGCAACACCAACACTGGTGCCGAGGTGAGCAACCTCTTCAGCTCCATAAAGCTCTGCTCACACTCGTCAGTCCAGACGAACGGCACATCCTTCCGCGTAAGTCTGGTCATCGGGGCTGCGATTTGAGCGAAGTCCTGAATGAACCTTCTATAATAGCGGGCAAGCCCCAAGAAACTCCGAATCTCTGTCACGGACCTCGGCCTCGACCACTGCACCACTGCCTCGACCTTGACTGGGTCCACGAAAATACCATCACCAAAAATCGTGTGCCCCAAAAAGCTTGTGAAGCCAAAACTCGCACTTGCTGACCTTAGCATACAACTGGTGATCTCGCAAGGTCTGCAACACAACCCTCAAATGATAAGCATGCTGCTCTGTAGACTGTGAATACACAAGGATGTCGTCCACAAACATGACCACGAACTGGTCCAAGTAGGGACGAACACCCTCTGCATCAAATCCATGAATGTTGTGGGGGCATTGGTGAGCCCAAACGGCATCACCAAGAACTCATAATGCCCATACCTCATGCTGAACGCAGCCTTCTCCACATCGGACTCACGAATCCGTAGCTGATAGTAACCGAACTGCAAATCAATCGGTGAGAACACTCGCGCGGACTGAAGCTGGTCGAACAAGTCATCAATCTGTGGCAATGGATACTTGTTCTTAATGGTCACCTCATTCAGTTGCCGGTAGTCAATGCACAACCTCAGACTACCGTCCTCTTCTTCACGAACAATACTGGCGCACCCCAAGGGGAAAAGCTAGGACGAATGTACCCCTTGGCCAGCAACTCCTGCAGACCCTCAATTCCCTCAACTTAGCGGGAGCCATACGATAAGGAGCCTTGGACCAAGGCCCCGTATCAGGCGCAATCTCAATAACAAACTTGATCTCCCGCTGTGGAGGTAATCCAGGCAAATCATCGGGAAAAATATCGGGAAACTTGCACACTACCAGAATGTCCTCCACATCCGGCTCCGACTGGTCTACCACGACCACAGAAGCGAGAAAACCCTGACACCCTGCGTCAAGCAACCTACGGGCCCTAATAGCGAAGATGAGAAAATGAGGAGAAGCAGATCGGATACCTTGGAAACAAAACGCGGGTCTATGGGGAGGCTGAAAGTAGACCCTCTTCAATCCGCAATCTACCACCGCTCCATGGGCCTCGAGCCAATCCATGTCCAAAATCACATCATAATCCCAAAGGTGCAATGCATAAAGCCTGCTTGGCATGTTCTGCCCCTGAATCCACAAAGGAACCTTTTCGAAACAATACGGGGTGAACATATAATCACCGGAAAGAAACTCCACTGCCAAATCGCACGACAACTAGGTCACCGGCTCCTCGATGCTCAGCGCGAAATCCTCCGAAATAAAAGAATGCGACGCGCTAGAATCAAACAAAACCCGAGCCGCACAACCCAAAATCATAATAGTACCTTCGATGAGCTGCGACGACTCTACCTCTGCCCTGGTCACGTGTGCAATATAGCCTCGGGACCTCTGCTTGCCCCCCCACACTGCTGACCGGGGTAGTGACGAATACTGCCCCTGCTGCTGCTGCTGAGGGTACTGCTAGGGCTGAGTCTGCTGCTGCTAAGAGTACTGCTGGGGCTGAGCCTGCTGCTATTGAGAGTATTGCTGGGGCTGAGTTTGCTGCTGCTGAGAGTACTGGGGTGGCTGACGCGACCTCTGAGGATAGTCACTTGCCATGTGCCCTGGCTGATCACATCTGAAACAAATCGCGGGTGCCGTGCACTGCCTACCTGGATGTGACTCGTCACATCGGGGACGTGACCCTCGCAAACCACCAACCGAACCCGTACGCTGATAGGGCATCGGCAGCTGAACACTGCCTGAAGACGCATGCCTCTGATCTCTAACCTCCTTACACTTCTTACCGAAGTTCTTCCTAAAGAACCTCTTAACCTTGGAGCCAAAAGATGTCGATCCTGCCGCTGGTGCCGACGCTCCCGAGCTACCCGAAAAGGACTGAAAAGTGCCCTACTGCTGGGTAGCCATCTGCTAGCTGCGGCTTGGCTGGAACTGTCCCTGGCCCCACTATCCTCTGTTCTTCTGCATATCCAGCTCCAATGATGCTGCTACACGGGAAGCTGTCTCCAAATCAGTGGCAGCATTCGCCATCAAGAGGTGCCTCAGGTCTTGCCTCAAACCCTGGACGAACTGCTCGGTCTTCAGCTCCTCATTCTCCATGATATGGGGAGCATAGCGACCCAACTCAACGAACTGAGCCTTGTACTGCAACACTGTCATGTCGCCCTAGACCAACTCCAGAAACTGATGCATCTTCTGCGTACCAATATAGGATGGACAGTAAGTACGCTCAAAGACCTTGACGAAGTCCCTCCACATGATCAACTGAAGCGAACGAGACTGAAAGGACGTCTTCCACTCTGAAGACCACCAAGCTCGAGCCGAACCGTGCAACTGATTACAAGCCAACAACACCTTGTCCTCCTCGACGCAGTTCATGGAATTGAACACTCTCTCCATCTCATCGAGCCAACCCCTGGCCAGATCTGGATCTGGCTGGCCACCATAGCAGGGTGGGTGAAACTGCAGGAAGTCTTGCACAGCACGGCTAGGTCCATCCCTGGACGACGAGCCCTCACCAGCATCTCCACCAGGCTGATGAGTCATGAACTGATATATGCCCCGAACCAAATCCTCGGCCCCCAGAACTCTCGCTGTATCCCCTACTCCAGTGGTAACTGGTGGCACTCTGCTCAGCTCCTTCTGCTCCTCTGTCGACTATCCCTGCTGAGAGCGAGTCCTCCGCCTCGGCACCATACTCGCCTACTGCAAAAGACAGCAGACACGAAAAATGGTGAAATCAATAAAACATACGGTGCCCTAAGCCAGTGCCGACTATACATCATCATTGTGGACTAGTGGACCACTGCAATTATTCATGATTCTTGTACATATCCACAACTGCGCTCCGATACCAACTGTAACGACCCGAGATCCGAATATCTGTAAAGGCCCGGTAACCCGAATCCCGAACCGCAACCCACGAGCCCGAAAACTAGGAAGGGTTAAAAGGATGGTGTGGAAATATACGAGGATCACAAATAATCACAGAATTACACAATTTAACATAATTAAGTAGGAATTAATAATTAAAATTAAGCAGTTTACATGGTCCACAATATAAAAGTAGTCTAACACAAGACAGTAGTCCACAACTAGTACAGTCCAGAAAGAAAAGTACAACTACACAGGGCATACCCCAGCTCTGGCAACTGACAACTAACCTTGGGCACTAGAACCGCGTGGAGCCTCAGAAACGCTCCTCTGAAGCCTCGCCTCACCTGAAACGCGGAAAAATGTAGGGAATGAGCCTCTTAACAAAGACTCAGCAGGGATCACTCGACCCCCACCTCGCAAAACGAGAAACTGCGTAGGAGACGGCTAAAGTGGAGACTAGCATGACGTATAATAAGGAGCCATAGAATAAATAAACGGAAAAACTCAGCTACGTTGAGTACCGACCACACGCCATTTTTAATTGAGATAACTTGATAGTAACTGCCTGACGAAGACAGGAGTGCCTCCCACAAGAAGCAAGGCCAGATGCGTCCCCTGATGACTTACACCGTGTCGCCGTGTCTCCCTACTCGCTACAGGCGGAAACTGAGGCACATAACAAGTAACACTGACAAGGGTTTAGTCGGGGTCGTGCTCGTCAGCACGCGTCCGAAGTCCCCGACCACGTGTGCACACACTGACTGACTGCGCTACGTTAGGCCCACTAGCTGGTATTCCTCCCGGCTCGGACTCGAGCCACCACAGTAGGAGGCCCACGGCAACCAGCCTAAAACCGTCTCTCTCTGGTAGCCTTGCCACCACTACTTGGTGGGATCACACGCATGTCGGAAGGCTACGACTAGTGGAGAGTCGCTGAAGGAGTAAACTCTCTAGTCAACGAAAAACAACGCCTAAACCGAACAAAGTACAAGGACAGCTCCTCGTATCGACACTAACTCACGATGACAGCAGCCGAAACATACCATTCCCTGGGGTCCCAACGGCACCCACGTACAGTCCCCACATGATGCCTAGCATCAGTCGGATCGTAGGTCAACACGCGGATTGAGTTCGACTCGCCCAGGATTCGAATCGGTAAGAACGAAATCTAGTTGGCAACACCCAAGTGGCGGTCTGCTCCTGCACTGCTAATGGGCACAAACGGTCTACTGCCAGACCGCAAGGGGCGAGACACGTGAGAGCCTAGCGGTCTATCGCGAGGTTGCTAGCCAAAGCCTAGCGGTCCTCTTCTGGACTGCATGAGCAAGAAACGGTCATACCCTGGACCGCATGCCATCACATGACTCCCAACGGTCACAAACTCGCACCCTGAGGGTGCAACGGTAAAACGGAGCAAACGGTCATGGAACTGACCACTTGCCATGGGAAAATGGTCCATCGCGTGACCGCTTGCCCAGCAAGATCTCCAACGGTCAAAAAATTAATGGTTAAAATGCCTCGAATGCCACGCCGGCCCACAGTGGAAAACGGTCGGCCATTAGGCCGCCACTTGGCACTAGCGGTCCATCGTGTGGCCGCTAGGCCAAACCGACCTCAGAGGCCCAGAAAACGGTCTGCCTGGGACCGCTTATAGAAGGAAACGGTCACAAGAATGACCTAGCCTTCCAGAAAATTGGGAATGGCGAATCTCGGTGAAATTTCCATTCCACGCCCCATTCACCCCCAGGTGAAGGGGAAACAAAGGGGAAATTGTCGCCATGCCCCAGGGCATCATTTGATGCCAACAAACCACTGAATCATGGATTAAAATGATAGATCGGGCGCTCAAACCCCAAACATGATTTTCCCTTTCCGGCGCGAAATAACCCTCTCTCGAACTCCCCTTGGCCTAGAAATCACGGGAAAGGCGGTAAATGAGCGAAGGATCCGTCACCCTACCTCGAGGAAGCCCGAAACGCGACGGATCGCCGCCGATCTTCATGAATCCGCTTAAAACCCTCGTTCTTCCTCGAGCTCCCACGAACCACGCACCGCCACGATCACCTCGCCACAGCCGTCGCCGCCACGCCGTCACCCACCGCCGTCTACAGCCGGAGGGGAGCACGCCGGGTTGTCGCCGGAAGAGGAGAGAGAGAAAGAGAGGGGGGCGGTTCTCACACGGGGGAGAAAGAAGAAGAAAGAAGAAGGGAAGAAAATGGAAAAAGAAATGGGGTATTTATAGAAAATCTGAATGTTCTGAAAAATATGAAAAAAAAATAGACAAATACATTTCCTCGATCCTCGAAACACGCCGGTCGCACTGGTACCGTCTGGAGTAGGAGAACGTGACGGTTCACCCGATATAGGGTTCAGTAGGTCTGTGAGGGAAAAATACGTGTAAACCGCAAAACACGTTCCGGGACCCCAAACATGATCCGAAACCCACGGATTCAGATCCGAAAAATGTCCAAAAAAACTCGGGACATTACAATTCGCATGAATCGAAGTTAGGGTCTATTTATAAGATTCACCTAGGATTTAAAGGATTAGATCAAACATAGAGTCCCAAATTGGAGTAGAGTTAATCCTTTGAGAGTTATATAGAGTCTTCCATGCCAGGCAGCTTCGATCTAAGGTGATTTGATCATCAAAGATCCAAGCTTTTCACGTTTTCTTCCATTCATGGAATTGGGGTTGCTTAGGGGTGAGTCTGGCGGTCGCGCGATAGACCGCCAGACTTTAAAAGATCCAAAAAATTTTAATTTTCATGTTATCTCCCAGTTATCCCCTAATTGATGTATATATCCCATTTTAAATCTGCAAATTACCTAATTTACATTTCTATTAATGGGCTTGGGTCTAAAAGTCTTGAAATTTGGTCTTTGGGCCTATTTAAGTTGGGCTTAGCCCTTTGGTAAATATAGGACATTTAAATAGATTAAATAAATCCTTAATTCTCATTAATTATCTATTAAGTTTTTTTAAAAAAATACCTAATAATTATACTTTAATCCCAAAAAATTCTTAAAAAATTCTCGGGCGTTATACCCTCCCCCACATAAAAGAATTTGATCCCCAAATTCATCGTAATAAGATTTGCTAAGGAGAGCGTACTTACATTCAAATATCTCTGGAAATCTTTTGCGCATGACTTCTTCGGTTTTTCATGTTGCTTCATGTGGTCAAGATTTACTCCATTGGACCTTGACCATGGGAATGGTTTTATTCCGAAGTTAACATACTTGTTCAATTATTTTGATTAGCTTTTGCTCATATGTCAAATCCTTTTTAATCTCCAGGTTGTCATAAGCTATGACATGGAATGGATCGGGGACGTATCTTTTGAGCATTGAGACGTGAAACACATCATGGACTCCAGCTAATTGAGGGGGTAAAGCTATTCGATATGCGACTTCACTAACTGATGCGGGACAGAAGTGGGGGGTCTTCTTCATTCTGCTCATGGTCGCGCTATATCGTTTACGTGCGTTCTGAAGAACGCGCTATATCGTCCTAGCGCGTTCTCAGACGTTGGCAGAACGACGAACCTCGACGTTGGGGCTCCCGTGGATGACTCCGGGGGTTCAAAACACAAGGGGAAAGCAAACAGGATGATGGATAACACACTGGGAATGCTAAAATGGAAATCAAACCAACCTAATACTAGCTAGGATAACTTTGGGGAAGGTGGATGTGGGGTGAGCGGTGAGGGAAGGAAGGTGGACGTAGATGATGCTAGGGCCGTGAGGAAGCTTGGCTGGGGCCTCTCACTCGAACCCTTCGCAGGGACGGTGTAGCTGAGCTCCATCTTGACCTTAACAACATCTTTGGCGGGGGTGAGGGAAGGTGAATCGTTGGTGGAAGAAGAACGAAGCTCTGAATGGAGCCTCACACTCGACCCCGTCTCAGAGCTGATGCATCCGGGGCTTCGATCATCCTCCATTGAAGGGAAAAGGGAGAGGGTCAGGGAAGCAGAATTGGGCCTCGCACCCAGAGAGGGACGGATGAAGGGGGTTTCTAAAGATTGGGGAAGATAGCCATGGCTACACTCAATCAAACTTTCATAGATTCATTGCTTGTTTTTTTTTTTACACTCAA
The DNA here is from genome assembly GCA_022559845.1 of Amorphophallus konjac. Classification (NCBI taxonomy): domain Eukaryota; kingdom Viridiplantae; phylum Streptophyta; class Magnoliopsida; order Alismatales; family Araceae; genus Amorphophallus; species Amorphophallus konjac. The sequence goes on from CM040127.1 coordinate 266,518,077, forward strand.
TCAAACTTTCATAGATTCATTGCTTGTTTTTTTGACCAAACGAGATGGGATACATATATAGGGGAAAGGGGAAGATAAAACGACGCTAGAACATTGATTACAACCTTGGAAAATAGCACACATCAAAGACTTTGGGGAGTTCCAGCGCCGGGATGTTGGACCGTCTGCCACTACGTCTCTGTCTGAGATCGCGCTATGGTTGACTGGCGCCTTCTTCAGATCACGCTACCCAAAGGTAGCGCATTCATCTTTGGCCTGGCAGCTTCCTCGATTCGCTTCGGCCTGACAGCTTGCTTGATTCCCATCAAAACCCTTCCACTTGGGAAGGTTCGTCCTCGAACCTCGTAGCTCAAGATCCCAGTCTGTGAGAACAGCCTGGTTCCCTAAGCTCTGATACTAATTTGATGCGGGACAGAAGTGGGGGGTCTTCTTCATTCTGCTCATGGTCGCGCTATATCGTTTACGCGCGTTCTTAGACGTTGGCAGAACGACGAACCTTGACGTTGGGGCTCCCGTGGATGACTCCGGGGGTTCAAAACACAAGGGGAAAGCATACAGGATGATGGATAACACACTGGGAATGCTAAAATGGAAATCAAACCTACCTAATACAAGCTAGGATAACTTTGGGGAAGGCGGATGTGGGGTGAGCGGTGAGAGAAGGAAGGTGGACGTAGATGATGCTAGGGCCGTGAGGAAGCTTGGCTGGGGCCTCTCACCCGAACCCTTCGCAGGGACGGTGCAGCCGAGCTCCATCCTGACCTTAACAACATCTTTGGCGGTGGTGAGGGAAGGTGAATCGTTGGTGGAAGAAGAACGAAGCTCCGAATGGAGCCTCACACTCGACCCCGTCTCAGAGCCGATGCATCCGGGGCTTCGATCATCCTCCATTGAAGGGGAAAGGGAGAGGGTCAGGGAGGTAGAATTGGGCCTCGCACCCAGAGAGGGACGGATGAAGGAGGTTTCCAAAGATTGGGGAAGATAGCCATGGCTACACTCAATCAAACTTTCATAGATTCATTGCTTGTTTTTTTTTACACTCAATCAAACTTTCATAGATTCATTGCTTGTTTTTTTGATCAAACGAGATAGGATACATATAGAGGGGAAAGGGGAAGATAAAACGACGTTAGAACATTGATTACAACCATGGAAAATAGCACACATCGAAGACTTTGGGGAGTTCCAGCGCCGGGATGTTGGACCGTCTGCCACTGCGTCTCTGTCTGAGATCGCGCTATGGTTGACTGGCGCCTTCTTCAGATCGCGCTACCCAAAGGTAGCGCGTTCATCTTTGGCCTGGCAGCTTCCTCGATTCGCTTCGGCCTGGCAGCTTGCTTGATTCCCATCACTAACCCTTTCAAGAATTTCAAAGGGGCTAATGAATCTCAGAGTAAGCTTGCCTTTGATGTCGAATCTTCGAATACCTCGACCCGGATAAACCTTAAGGAATGCATGGTCTCCTACTTTGAATTCTAGGTCGCACCTTCTGTTATCAACGTATGATTTTTGCCTATCTTGAGCCATCTGGAGTCTCTCCCGAATAAACTTTATCTTCTCGGTAGTATCCCTGATGATGTCGGGGCCGAGAAATTACCTTTCTCCTACTTCATTCCAACATATCGGTGAGCGACAGCTTCTTCCATACAATGCCTCGAACGGTGCCATTTGTATACTAGCTTGGTAGCTATTATTGTAGGCGAATTCCACTAGAGGCAAGTGGTCGTGCCAACTCCCTCCAAAATCAATAGCATATGCCCTAAGCAAATCTTCCACCACCTGATTTGTCCTTTCAGTTTGACCATCAGTTTGTGGATGGAACGTAGTGCTAAAGTTGAGTCGGGTCCCTAATGAATACTATAACCCTTCCAGAATTGTGATGTGAACCGAGGGTCTTGGTCAGATATAATGGTGACAGGGGCACCATGTAGTTTGACAATTTCTTTCATGTATAGTGCTGCTAATACATCCACAGACCATCGACTTTTGATTGGTAGAAAATGTGCAGATTTAGTCAATCGGTCTGTAATCACCCATACCATCGTGTCCACCTCTTATCTTTGGCAAAGCCATGATGAAATCCATCTCTATACTTTCCCATTTCCACTCAAGAATATCCAAGGGATGTAATTTTCCGACGGGCTTTAAATGTTCTCCCTTTACTTGCTGACAAGTGAGGTAGCAAGATACAAAGTCCGCTACTTCTCTTTTCATATTGGGCCACCAAAAATTCCTTTTTAAGTCTTAGTACATCTTGGTAGCACCAAGGTGAATAGCATACCTTGATTTATGAGCTACATACCTTGATTTATGAGCTTCTTCCATGATCAATTTCTTAGTGTCGACATGATTCGACACACAGATTCGATCCTTAAACAATAGTCTTCCATCAGTTGAAATGGAGAATTCCAACCTTTGATCAATATTAGCCTTGATCTCCATTAATGTGGGGTCATTTTCTTGTAATTTGACTAGATCTTCAATCAATGTAGGTTGTGACCTTATATTTACAATCATACATCCTTCCTCTTCTTTATCAACATCGAGATTCAAACGAGCAAAATCCTTAATAAGATAAGTCGTACCTTTCCTGAGGCTTGCTAGAGTTGCCATTGATCTTCTGCCAAGAACGTCAGCTATATAACATTTGCCTTGCCCGGATGATATTGCATAGTAAAGTCGAAGTCTTTGAGATACTCCAACCATCTGCGTTACCTCATGTTTAATTCCTTTTTGGTGAAGAGGTATTTCATACTTTTGTCATCTGAAAATATAGTGAACTTCTCCCCAGAGAGGTAGTGTCACCAAATTTTTAAGGCGCATATAACTGCAGCTAGTTCCAGATCATGCACAGGGTAGTTTTCTTCACGACGCTTTAACTATCTTGATGAATAGCAAATCACCTTTCCATTTTGCATAAGAATGCATCCCAGGCCAATGCCAAATGCATCGATATAGACTTCAAAGCCACCACCTTCAATAGGTAGTGCCAAGATAGGGGCCGTAGTCAGATGATCTTTAAGAGTTAGGAAACTTTCTTCACAATCCTTTGACCATAGAAAAGGGTTCTCCTTTCTTGTAAGTCTAGTTAAAGGGACGACGATTTTAGAGAAATCCTTAATGAATCACCTATAATAACCAGCCAGACCCAGAAAACTTCTAACTTTGGACACAGTCATCGGCCGGCTCTTCCCCTTTGCCTTTGAGTTTATCGATCGACATTCTTCAAAGTCCGTTCACATAAGTGTGCCCGTTGGACCATCTCTACATAGGTCCGAATATTTTGTTGGCCAAGTTGCTGGATGAAGATAGGTCGCAGCCCGTCTATGAAACGATTAGCTTTGAGAAGATCCATGCTCACTAAATGTTGAGCATAGGGTGCTAGGCGAGAGAAATGTAACTCATACTCTGCCACCGTCATCATGCCTTGATGTAAAGAAGCGAACTCCGTCGCCTTCCTCTCCTTGACATGTTCGGAGAAGTACTTTGCTCGGAAGAGGGTGAGGAATACCTCCCAAGTGTGTGGTGCATTTTCGGGCGGTGCCGGAATAGACTTCCACCAAGTACGTGCATCCTTGTTGAGTTGGAACATGACGAGACAAACCTTCTCTTGGTCGGCACATTGCATGATCTCGAATATACGGTTCATTTCATCTATCCAGTTTTCAACTTCATCTGGGTTGGAGGAACCAGAAAATCGCGGAGGGTTTAGACTCCGAAAGTTGCGGTGTAGATCACCAGCACCAACCCTCGCGCTGACTTGGGACATATTTAGCAAGGCCTAGGTGAAACCCGCAACAATTTTTTGCATTCCACCCCAATCAACACGGTGAGCCATTATAAGAATGTGGTACCAGAGAAAAAAGAATGATTTGCTAATTCCTACGGAATTAAAGGGAGTTAACTTATAAATATGTTTTAAAAAACTATCTCATCCTGGCTCTACCCAAATCTCACGTAGGTGGGAAATTCTTTTCCTTAATTCATAGGTGTAGGTCCTAAACCCTTGGACTTAGCCTATGACATGACATTTTCTTAGGAATAAGTAAGTCATAAGACCTATGCTCTGATACCACTTTAACTGTCACGCCTCGAGATTATGCAACAGAAACAATCAGAACGTGAACAGTCGGATAGTACGCCTCAAGCGAGCAATATAATCAGAGCGCTAACACATTCACACAAAAGAAATGAATGCATAATATTTGGTAAAATCTTTACTTTATTAAATAATGATCCAAAAGTACATAAAATGACTCTTGACTCTTTGACTAACTCGACTCAATAAAAATAAAAAATTACATAGCAACTCTTGACTATCAACTAATGACAATCTAAGGCTTCGCTCCTTCTTTAATCACTCTTGGATCCATCACTTGAATAGTCTGAATTTGACTCGCTAGAATTTCCTGAAAAAGATTGGAAAAGTAGGGAATGAACACATATGTCCAGTAGGTATCTTCGTATCAACATGAAGGCAATGTTTAAGTAATTAGCATTTTTAACTCTAGAGTAAAGATAAATGAAATACGGTAAAATATGCGGTGTAAAACTAAAGTAACACAAGTAACATGATATGATCAAGGTGAGATATGAGAGTTCATGTAGACTATAAATATGATTAAGCAAGAATATAACATGAATGTAATTTGGCCTCTCATGAACAAGAATGTACTTTTTCATAACCATAAAGGCTATGCACTAGAAAGTCATGTAACGAGAATGTACTAGCAATCATATAATTTCACAAGATTGTCTCGTAGATCTTCACTCGTTTATAAAAAAAGTACTCCCGACGCAATACGACGTCAGTATTCATCATACCCCATGATTTATAGTATGTTTCCGGCTATCTGCCGAGGGGACTAGAGTGGAGCCCTTGGACACTGTCCGTGTCCGCTCTTACATCTTCAAGTTATAAATCAACCTACTTCCTCGAGAATATAAATATAGCCAATAATGTAACAAGTTTAAACTATGGTTCTATGATAACAAATATCAAGGTAAGAATGCTTCAATTAAGAATATGAGGGTTCAACATTAAATTAGAACAAGGTTATGCCATGAAGAAAATTCGACAACATAGCGACATATTCTTTAATTTCCATAATTCCTTAAATAGCTTTGAAGACAAAGTGTTAGGTTCTAGATAACCATAGACCATCTAGGATCATAGAAAAATCAACCTTGGGTCAAACCTTGGGTTAATCAATACTTAGACATCAAACGGTCATATCAGGGCCGTTTTTGGAAATGGCGGTCATTTACTGGACCGTATTCGGATCGATGCAGTCATGACTGGACCGTTTAGAAACAGAGCTAATGAAACAAATGAACTTGAAACCATGCGGTCATGGCAGGACTGCTAGGCGGCCTTGGCGGTCAGGTAGATGGCTGTTAGGTGCCTCTGGCGATCGTCCATAGGGCCACTAAGGTCCAGAACACATAAAACATCGATACAGTACTTTCTAGACAATTGGGTTTTGAGGGTACAACTAGCTCGATGTCCTAGTGGGAATCCCAGACTCGCGGAGTCTTATAGAGGCCTTGAAACAAGATCGCCTAGTCCGGTGGAAGGAATATCCAATAGAGAGGATCACCAGTCCATGATTGTGTACTAAATGTGCAAAGTGTATCTAATGACATCGTACTGGAATATGTGCCATGTACTTAAGAAAAGATTCTAGATAAGAGTGAGATCGTGATAAAACAACGATCAAATCAAAACTAGACAAGTCCATAATCCATATGAAATTTAAGATTAATACAAGAGTATATGGTTTTGGCCCGAATTTATCATAAGTTTAAAATAAGTCCAAAGTGCATAAACAACATGAAATCTACTAGGATGAATAATTAACATAACTAAGTGTATGAATACAGTACTTAAAACAGGAGTAAGACCTAATTAGCTAGGCTTATTATATGATAAATAGGGTTGTTCTGCATTATGTTTCGGGTTAACAGTAATACAGAACTCAGAAAATGAAAGCGGTCTTGGGAGGACCATTTTATGGGCGCTAACAGTCAATCGTAGGACCGCTTAATAGGGCTTAGCGGTCTCAGGAAGACCATTTCTTCCTATCTACAGTAAACAGTTATAAAAACCGAACTTCATACTAATCTAAGGTAGATAGAGGTATGGTAAAACATGACAACAGGTAAATAAGGCCTGATAAAGCCATATTAAGACATGGAGATGCATGGGTAGTCATGATTTAAACTAGAATTATCATTTTTGTTATTAAGGGTAGGAACTATGCATGAAGAAATAGCCTAGATGCGCAGTGATAGTAAAACATTAAATAGTCCGTGTGGAAAGCTTGAAATTTTATGAAATCAAAGGGTTTTTACTCCTAACATGTTATTGTAGCCTTTTCATGAGATAACCTACATTTGATTCGTTCCCTAAACTTTGAATTTTTGACTGGAAGTAGGCCCTAGTTCCTACACGTCTTGTGCCAAACCAGTAACTTACCGTCCCTCTATCTCCCGATCCTCTTGACCTAAATCTATAAAAATTAGAGGATAGGTAGAAGATACGAAGGGAAACAGAAAGTTCTAAAAGATTAATTTCTAAATACCTCGATTTGGGCTTCTACTTTCCAGATCTTCACTGGACCGTCGCACTAGTTCTTGTGCAGTCTGTAGCGAACCAGCAACTTGCAGAGGCTGTAACTCTCCAACGGCTGGGTCTTCTAGCACGAAAATTTGAGGGTAGTTAGATAAAACTAAGAAGAACATAAAGTTCTAAAGAAATACCCTGAGAAGATGTTTCCTTACCTTTAAATATGCGAGCCAACATTAGAGTTTGCATGAGTCGAAGTTAGGGTCTATTTATAGGGTTCACCTAGAGTTTAAAGGATTATATCAAACCTAGAGTCCCAAATTGGAGTAGAGTTAATCTTTAGAGAGTTCTAGAGAGTCTTCCGTGCCAGGCAACTTCGATCTAAGGTGATTTGATCGTCAAAGATCTAAGCTTTTCACGTTTTCTTCCATTCACGGAACTGGGGTTGCTTAGCGGTCATAGCAGGACCGCTAGGGTAAGTCTGGCAGTCGCGCTATAGACCGCCAGGCTTTAAAAGATCCAAAATTTTCAAATTTTCGTATTATCTCCCATTTATCTCCTAATTGATGTATATATCCCATTTCAAATCTGTAAATTACCTAATTTACGTTTATATTAATGGACTTGGGTCTAAAAGTCTTTAAATTGGGTCTTTGGGCCTATTTAAGTTGGGCTTAACCCTTTGGTAAATATAGGGCCTTTAAATGGATTAAATAAATCCTTAATTATCCTTAATTATCTGTTAAGTCTTTTTCTAAAAAATGTCTAATAATTATGCTTTAATCCCGAAAAATTCCTAGAAAATTCTCGTGCGTTACAGTTACAAGTCACGTGACTACTTAAGTTCTCACATGACTGGGTGACCTACTGGCAGACTCCACGTGTCCTTGAACAAGGATTGGCCAGAACAGACCGTAGGCAAAAAGGAGTCGACTCCCTGGGTTGACTCTTCCTTTGAACAAAAAAATTTTGTGCAGAGTCTAGGCAGAACAGAACCTAGACTGAAGGGGGTCGACCCCAGGGGTCGACTCCTCTACCTGGTAGAATGCTCGTTCTGTCATAGTAAGTCGACTTGGTGAGAAGCTAGGTCGACTTGTTCTTTGCACTGTTGTAAGTCTTGAGTTGCTGGGAGGTTGCAAGTCGACTTGGTTTAGAGCTTGAGTCGACTTGCTCTTTGCATTGTTGTAAATAGAACACTGGCTGACTTCTTGAGTCGACTTGGTCTTGGACTCAAGTCGACTTGCACTTTGAGCTGGCATGATCAAGCTTCTGGAAGGCTGAGTGAGTCAACTTGGTGTATATCTTGAGTCGACTTGTGCTTTGATCATTTGCAAGTTTCATGCTTCTGGAATGCTTTGAGTTGACTTAGTGACGAGCTTGAGTCGACTTGCTCTTTGAGCTCGCATGATCAAGCTTCTAATTTGCCTTGAGTCGACTTGGTTAGCACTTTCAGTCGACTTGCTCGGTGCTTCGCCAGAAGAACCCTTTACTTGAGTCGACTTGTTGCTTGGGCCAAGTCGACTTGGTGGGCTGCTGCTGGCCTTGTTCTTAGTTGTTGCTATTGCTATTGTTGTTGATGACTTTGTTGAAGCTGTTGATGTGATACTACAGTGAATACCAATGATTTATGCTACTTTTTTCGCTCTTGTTGCTGGCATTTGCTTTGATGTGTCGATGCATAGCTTCATTACGTCGACTCATGTTGTTATAACTTTTGAAGTTGTTGTGGCGTCGACGTAATAACTCCAATGCGTCGACTCACCCGAATGTGCTAACATGATCGATGGGAATTGGAGAATGTGCATTGATTATAGAGCTTTGAATCAGAACACTATCAAAGATAAATTTCCCATTCCCTTGGTGGATGATCTGTTGGATGAGCTGTATGGAGCAAGATATTTTTCAAAGTTGGATTTAAGGTCTGGTTACCACTAGATTAGAATGCATCCTGAAGACATTTCTAAGACTGCCTTCCGCACACATGAAGGGCACTATGAATTTTTGGTAATGCCCTTTGGACTGTCCAATGCACCGTCTACTTTTTAGAATTTGATGAATGACAAATTTAGAAAGTATTTGTGGACGTTTGTCTTGGTGTTTTTGATGATATTTTAATCTACAGTCAGTCTTGGGAGCTCCATTTACAACATGTTGACATGGTATTGTCTACTTTGCAATCCAACAGCTTGTATGTTAAATTCTCTAAATGTGCATTTGGAGTTACCCAAGTAGAATACTTGGGCCATATTATTTCAGATCAAGAGGTTTCAGTAGAGAACAGTAAAATTGCTGCTATCTTAGCTTGGCCTGTTCCTAAGTCTGTCAGAGCTTTAAGAGGCTTCTTAGGCCTTACGAGTTACTATAGGAAGTTCATCCATAATTATGCACTAATTGCTGCTCCTTTAACACAATTGTTAAAGAAAGAAGGGTTTTCTTGGTCGTTGACTGCTGAGGAGGCCTTTCAAAAACTTAAGCATACTATGACTACAACTCCAGTACTGGCCTTACCTGACTTTAATGACACATTTGTAGTAGAGTGTGATGCTTCAGGGTCTGGTATGGGGGCAATCTTAATGCAAAAAGGCAGGCCAATAGCATATATTAGTAAAGCATTTTCAACTGTGCATTTAGGGAAATCAGCATACGAAAAAGAGATGGAGGCCATCATGTTTGCTGTGCAAAAGTGGAGGCCATATTTGCTGGGGCGTCCATTTGTCATCAAGACAGATCATCAGAGCCTCAGATATTTGCTAAACCAACAGATTCATGCACCTGCACAACAACGTTGGTTAGTAAAGTTGTTGGGTTATTATTCCAGATTGGAGTATAAGGCTGGCAACCATAACAAGGCAGCTGATGCCTTATCAAGAATTCCTGAGGAGCAAAATGCAATTGTCTGTCATGCAATATCTGTTCTTGTACCCACTTGGTTTCAGGAGATTCAGGCTTCTTATGCTACCGATGACACCTTCAAGGCATTGATGACATAATGGGATGCAGGGACCTTAAACCCAACCAAGTATGTTGTTAGAGGTGGTGTTCTTTATTACAGAGGGAAAATCTTTCTGTACAAGTCCCACCCCTTAATTCCCACCTTGTTGCAAGAGCATCATTCTAGGTATCACAAAACCCTACATAGGCTGAGAAGATCTTTTTACTGGCCAAGCATGCATGTTACAGTCTGGAATTTTGTAAGAGAATGTGATGTGTGTCAGAGAAACAAGCACCTACAGCAATCTCCAGCTGGACTCTTGCAGCCACCACCGATTCCTGAATGCATATGGACTCATATAAATATGGATTTTATTGATGCCTTACCACTTTCCCAGCATAAATCTACCATTCAAGTAGTCATTGACAGACTTTCCAAATATGCTCATTTCATTGCACTTAAGCATCCTTATAATGCTGTGACAGTAGCTCAGGCCTTTGTCAGCAATATAGTGAAACTACATCGTCTGCCTCAAGCCATTATCTCAGACAGGGATGCTGTGTTTACAAGTAAATTTTGGTCGGAGGTGTTTAAACTACAAGGGGTCAAATTACATATGAGTTCTGCTTACCATCTCCAAAGAGATGGACATGCAGAATCATTAAATAAATGTTTGGAAACATACCTCAGGTGTTTCTGTTTCCAACAGCAGTCCCAATGACTGCAATGGCTTCCATGGGCAGAAAACTGGTATAATACATCTGTCCATTCATCCACAGCAATCACTCACTTCGAGACAGTTTATGGTATCCCTCCACCAACTTTACTCTCTTATGTTCCGGGTACTACACAAATTCAAGAAGTGGGTGATACACTTTCGAAGCGTGATCAAATTCTTAAGGAACTGAAAGAACATTTGTTGAAGGCTCAGCAACGTATGAAGCGCCAAGCTGATAGGCGCAGGACTGATAAGGAGTATGCAGTGGGAGACTGGGTGTACATTAAACTACAGCCCCATCGACAACAGTCTGTGGTTGTCAGAGACAATAATAAGCTTAGTGGCCGGTATTATGGACCCTATAGAATTGAGCAGAGAATAGGTGTTGTGGCTTACCGTCTGTTATTACCTCCCAGGTCAAAAATACACCATGTCTTCCATGTATCTCAACTAAAGCTTAAGCTGGGGATTAATTCTGTACCGACCATTCAATTGCCTAATCATTTGCCTAGTGGCATTAAACAGCCTGCACAGCTTTTAGGCCGCCGGCTCATCAAGCGTGATAACAAAGCAGCCATTCAGTTACTTATTCAATGGCAAGGTCAGTCTTCTGCAGAAGCATCCTGGGAAGATTATGAGCAATTCAAGGCCTCTTATCCTGATTTCGACCTTGGGGACAAGGTCTTCTCCGACGGGGGGAGGAATTGTAATGTGACTGCTGCGGCTATTGCTACCCAGGTGTTCGATGAAAGAGCTGCGGTGGGGCCAACTACTGTAGAAGGGTAATTAAGAGATGCTGAGCTGGCTGATCCGACGAACGAAAGAAGATAAGTTGTTAGCTTCTATAGTTAGAGGTCGGTTATAATTAGTTGCCTCTGTTATAATAGTTGCATTGCTTTATAATTTTAAATAGTTTGTGGCGGGAATTGGCCGGAAGTGATGTGGCACTATCCCTGCCAGTAGATTGTAACAAATCTGAGCATTGAGCATTATAAAAGGGGTGGAATAATCGTAAGAGATCATCATCCGACTTATACCAATTGGTGTTCTATTTATTATGTAGTCTATTCTAATCTCTAACCATTAGAATTTTCGTATTGTTCTCTACTACTGTTCTTCTGTTTGTAAAATTGGCGATATTGTAGAAGAGCAGGCTGGAGCTTGAGCCTGAAGTATTGGGAAGGGAGAATTGGGAAGAGCTTCCCTTGATCTACTGGAAGCAACGTTGCCCGTGCGGGAGTGGGTGCTCTCTGGCACCAAAAGATGTAAAATCTATTCCTACGAAGTATGGTGGGGGTTAGATCCGATCTATACTTACGATGGGTGAAGTCTCCTGTTTTTTTCCAAGCGCTCGGTCCGATTTATTCTTTCACACAGTGCTGCATAGTCATAGGTATGAAATAAATATTACTTAGAACACGAACCTAAAAACATTTTTTTCCACAAAATCATAGGTATGCGTTAGTCTATTCCAACGACTAATGAACCCGTAAGTAAGTGTCGTAAGTAGAAGTCTTTTTTGATGTAACGAAAGAATGTAATACAAGATGTGAATTACTGTAGCATGCCTCGTACAATGTTTGTCAATAATGGTGTTAGGAAGGTCGGTACCATGGAACACTTCTCATAAGCACGTAAGACAGACCGCGGCATACAATTAGTCATGAGCAATGGATGCAGCCAACCCCAGCGTCATTTGTATGGGATATAGATATATATATATATATATATAGTGGGTTAGTGACGTAAATTATTTGATGAGAAACTAAGTACGATTGCTGATGACACCTCAAACGTGCATCAATTAATTGTTAATGTTAGAATATTTAATCAAAAATCAGCTGGCAAAACGTCCATTTTTTCATGTACTCATAATTAAGTTGTTTATATATATACAACTAAAATGAAATTTAAAGGTTGTAATCAGTACTGTTACAGCGTCGTAAAAGAGAATTCTTGATGAGACAATGCATACGATATCATACAACTGCTAGCCGCTTTGGGAACTCGGTTGTCGGGGAAAAAATAGAAAAAAATAAAGGTACATGAATCCACCGCGCTGACATCTCTTCGTACGTGAATCAACGACATCTCTTCATATGAAGGAGAGAAAATATGTGAAGATAAAATTTCTCAACCTGAAGAGAGAGAAAATAGGAGAGAAGGTGCTTCAAGTTATATCCGAATGGGTGGATATGCGCGTTCGGTCTTCCACGATGCGAATCTCTCCGTCCTCCACTCTCTTGCTCATCAAAAAAATCTAATTACTCTCCTCTCCCTCTCTCTCGCCCCACTAAAAGTACTCGAAGTCAAGATAAGAAGAATCACCGCCACTGTTCTTGTTTCCACCTCCGCCGCCGCCGCCACCACCACCACGACCACCCTCCATGGCCGTCACCTTCTTCTCCATGTTGGTCACCTCCTTGCTCGCATACTGCAAAAAGTCCACAGGCTCGGGTACATGAGGGGGGAGGGCACTCCTGACCAGCGCCCAGTTCACCCCGTCGAAGAAGGGGTGCTGTTTGATCTCCGTCGCCCCTCGCCGGTAGGCGATCCGCTTCTGCGGGTCCTTCACCAGCAGCCCCTTTATCAGGTCCCGCGCCGCCGAGCTCACTGCCGGGACCTCCGGGAACCTCAGCGGCTGGCCGACGACGTTGAACAGCGTCGCCCTGTTGCCGGACCCCTTGAAGGGGGTGATCCCGTGCATAAGCTCGTAGAGGAAGATGCCGAACGTCCACCAGTCGACGGCGCTGCCGTGGCCCTCCCCTCGGATAATCTCCGGCGCCAGGTACTCGTGGGTGCCGACGAAGGACATGGACCGGGCGTTGGTGGGCTCGGCCATGAACTCCGGCAGGGTGCCACTGCCGCCGAGGCCGAAATCGGACTTGGACTTGCGGTTCTTCTTGGGGAGGATGCGGGGGAAGAATGACGACGGCTGGATGCAGCCCTGGACCGGGTTGTCACCGTCGAGGAGGAACGCACCGTTGCTGCTGCCGCCGGAATGGACGGAGGAGGACTTGACGAGGGTGGGGCTGACGGCGCACCGGAGGGAGAGGTCAAAGTCGGAAAGCATGATATGGCCTCCCTCCCGGACCAGCACGTTCTCCGGCTTCAGGTCCCTGTAAACGACGCCCAACATATGCAGGTACTCCAGGGCAAGTAGTACCTCAGAAGCATAGAACCTGCAAAGTCGATCGAGAAACCTGTTATGCACGTACCACACGTGTGGAAAGAACGAATTGAAAAAATAAGTTGGACAAGGTTTAGGAGAACAAGCTGATAATTTAATTACATGAAGCTAATTCCTAGCTAGCAACTTATGAATGTTGCTTTCGTTCATATTTTATCTAATAGATATATATATATATATATATATATATATATGTGAGAACAATATTAATATATATCTTCATTAATATAGAAGAAAGACAATGGAATAAGATGATTTAATTATGTGAATAGCTTGATTCATTCTTTTATTTTTTTTAAAAAAGCCGATCTCAATTTTTTTTTGTTTCATAATATGCCCAACGCAAAATTGTCATTTGATTAATTTGCAAGTGGAGAGGGAGAAATTCGCGGCTCACTGCACATGCGGCCCAAATGACCCATCGAGGCCTATCTTGCCCATTAAGTGACAGCCCAGCAGGGCCGACTCAACAGAAGGCCCGAAATATTCAGGTCAACATCGCCCACCTAGCTCTGGCTCGAACGCACGACTGATGGCACCCCCACTGCTCGGGAAAAGCTCAGAAAGCGACCGAGCGTAGCCGGCTGTAGGTGGACGAGTGCTACCTAAAAGGGCGCCCCAATCTCGGACCCCCAGCGTAAGCAGGGGATATCCTTTGTAAGTTATGGATCAGCTCGCCACCAAGACTCCTCTTCGGGTGGGGCGTATTCCTCGCAACTAGGCGCATATCCAGGCTTATGTTACATTGTTGCCCGGGAGTAGGAACCTCAAAAGGATAAAGGGAGGGCAAGAGTCCTCAAACAGTGAAGAGCCCTCACCAAGGACGTAACGCCCCTTAATCCCTCAGACATCCATGGCTCCGGGAAGGGAGCGAGCAGCTATATAAACTTAAGGAATCTCTCCGGAAAGGTAAGTCACGCTCAGCCACTTCAAACGGTGGAGAGCAATCTCGTGCCCGTCTTTCTCTCCTGTCCCCTTCGCACATTGCTTCTACCGCTCGCTGACTTAAGCATCGGAAGATTTTTCCCCAGGGTTAGAACCCTAGGCCCCCTGATCATCTTCTTCCCTCTCTGCAGAATTTTGTGTTGGAGTGGCCGCCCGCCCCCAGTGATCGCCCTAGATCAAACGGCTCAAGGCCTGGCGCGAGATCTTACCTCTTCATCTAGTGCCGTCCGTGGGAAACGAGCAAGAAGCAAACATGGTGCCAAGAAGCAACAGCAAGAGAGTTACTGGTGATAAGGGGAAGGCGCCTGCCATCGCTAACGAAGGGCTCATGCCGTCATACTCGTCGACCGGCCCCCTTCCAACTAATCCGGCGGGCGCCCCGCCCCTGTAGCCACCCATGGGGGGACAGCCCGCCGCGGTGGACCCTAATGCTTTTCATTCGCTCAACGCTAAACTGGACACCCTCGTCGATTTGATGAGGGCCCAGGTAGCTAGGGAGGAATGGTCGCAGCGTTCCTGGGCAAGTCCCCCCCGTGCAGAGGCCTCCCGGATAATCACCGTAGGCCACTTTTTTCTTCAAGGAGGTCGTATCATCCGGAGGGGGGCAGGTGATCCTTCCCAACCTCCGCCTCCGCCTGCGGAACAAGAGGCCTCCTCCCATCCGCGAGAAAGAAGGAGCGGGGCGGAAGCGCCTCACCAATCGGCGGAGATGGTTGCCCCTGCCACAGAGCGGCAGGGGAGAGACCAAGTGCATGCTCGAAGCCCCCCAGTGCCATCTCGTGCCCACCCAGAGCTTTCTCTTTAGCTCCGAGACTTCGAGCGAAGATTTACCGAATAGGAGCACGCTCTCCGCGTCCTACAACAAAGTTCTGTGAGTAAGGAGGACGAGGAGCAGTCCCCGTTCTCCCCTGAGATCCTAGAGGTCGAGATATCCCCAAGAGGGTCTCTCTTGGCCTTCAAATCCTATGATGGTTTGGGCGACCCGGCCGATCACTTTGATAGCTTTGACGCCCTGATGACTCTGCACGGGGCAACGGATGCGCTCAAGTGCCGAGCATTCGTGACCACCCTGGTATAAGGGGCTCAGGCTTGGTTCCGAGCACTCGCCCCTAGGAGCATCACGGGCTTCCGACAGTTCGAACGAGTTTTCAAGGTGAGCTTCGCCGGGAGCGGACCTCCAAGGTCGATTGTAGGGCTACTGGCGCTCAAGCAGGCTCTGGGGGAAAAGCTGCGGGCCTGCATCAACTGTTTCAAGGCGGAGGCCCTGCGCATCCCCCGTCTTAACGTAGCTTCCGCCATCACAACCTTGACCAAGGGTACCTGTGATGAAGGCCTCCGACGACCTAGTGTCCATCCCCCCGCCGCCCACGCCGACCTAGTGTCCTTACTGGTGCTCCATCCCCCCGCCGCCCATGCCGACCTAGTGTCCCTAGCCTTACGCCATGCATAGTGCGAGGAGGTCCTCACCACCTGCCGAGATCTCCCCGGCCAAGGGAAGGAAAGAGAATACAAAAGGGGACTACATACGGTGAGGAGAGAAAGGCCAAAAGATAAGTACAAATCGACCTTAGTCTAGTGAGATCGGGAAGAGGGTCGGGGGGTCGATCACCTTCTAGAAGCTTGAAGGTCCTCGGTGTCCTGCGGCACTTCTACGATAGGAGGCTGCGCACGCCCAGTCTCCTCGGGATCCACCAGCTCGAGCATTGACCACACCTGTGTGGGAACTACCTCGACCAAGTGTTCTCCTAAAGCGGCTGGGTGTGGCTGTTCTTCTCTCGGAGGGTCAGAGGAACCCTCATCCTCTTCGTCCGAGGCGTCAGGCTCGGGGGTGGAGGGAGGGGTCGTGCTTTCTTCGTCAGAGTCATACCGTTGCTCGATGTCGACGGTGAGCTGGCCGATGGACTGGTCTTGCACCAGGCACACCCCTCGCTTAAACCCCCGGACAAACCCCTTCCTCAGTCCGCGTTTGTAGCCCGGATGGTAGTAGGCAAAGTCGGATTTCTTTAGAGCCTCTCGGTACCCCTTCTGATGCCAAGTATCGCTCTATCACCTTTGCCTCAGCTTCTACTACCCCGGCCTCGATCGCCGCTATCTTAGCCTCGGCGCCCACTCTCCCCAGCTCCGCTATCAGGAGGCGGCCCCGGAGCTCTTCTCGCTCAGCCTCCCATAACCTCAGGCTCGCCTCATGAGCTTGGCACTCCTTTTCCAAGAGGCCGCTTTTGAGCTCGGCCGGGTACCGGGCCGGTGATAGTTCCTCCGTAAGGGACCGCGTTTCCTCCTGCTCCGCTTGGGCTCAAGAGTAGAGGGATGCCGCCTCAGTAGGGGCTAGTGTGCTTGAGGCGCCTTAGGTCGATCCCTCGGACTGAAGAACCGGTGACGCTGAGCGTAGGGCGGATTCGCTCAATGGGGCCCCTCTCGAGCGAGGAACCTTTGCTTTCTTCGGCCTGGTCTGCGGCCATGGCCTTCATGGAGGTCAGCATCAGTCCCTGCTCAGGATCCTTGTGCTGGGACCCTCATCGCTTCGACTCCTCCCCAGTGAGGACTTGCTTGCCTTTGCCTCAGGCAGTCGGAGAGTCCTCTGTCTCCTGGGTCTCGAGAGGGGCGTCCCGAGCGACAGTCACCATTTCTGCTTCGACCTCCTCCCCTTCGAGAGCGGCTTCGGTCGGCCCATCTTCCCTGATGCCTCGAGGGACATTTGTCAACCAGGATGAAATCGTTAGAGGAAGGTCGGAGAAGTCAGGGGACAGTGCCGAGCAATATGCCCTTACCTAGGGACCACAACGGCGCGCGTGCATGGCGCTAAAGGTTAGCCTCTGACATAAGTTCTACGGTCGACCGTTTGCTGTTCTGAAGAGTCCTAAAGTCATCCTCGACCTCTCAAGAAAGCTCCGAAGGCCTGGCAGGAAGGACGGGCTAGAAATTAGGCTAGACCGGGAAGAGCTAGGGGAACCCTTCGAATAGTTTACCCAGAAGAGCTGGGTATTCCAACCTTTGTGCGATGAGTCCTAGGGGGAGATGGTAACGCAGCTCATCCCTCTCCTGGCCGATAGAAAGAAAAAGCCCTTGCCGGTCTGTGTGTGTTCCTTCAGCTCGTAGAAGGTGTGGCAAAGGTCAAGGAAGTCGGGGACGCCGCATTTGTGACAGAGGACAATGTAGGAGAAGATGAAAGTATAAGAATTGAAAACCAACTGGACAGGGGTCAGCTCAAAGAAGTCAAGGATCTTAACAACGAATGGATGGATGGGGAGATGGAAGCCACACTTCCAGGCCAATAGATAACTATAGAAGGAGCCTGAGCGAGTGCTTAGGCTGGATTCGTGAGGCTTGGGAGGGGAGAATGAGAACTGCCAAGGTAACCGGTAGCGGACCTCGAGCTTCTTCACGTCCTCCGCTTGATGGCGTGATGCTGGGGCAGAACTCCCCTTGGTGCGGACACATGTCGTAGTACACGCCGGTGGACGAGGACACGCCGGAGCCTCTTCGGCTTGAGGAGGACATGGACGCGACGATCAAGCTATCATCTTTGTTTCACATTTTTTAGCCTAGCTTGTTGGGCCCTATTTTAGTCCATATTGGACAATTGTACTATTGCATGGCTAATGGGCTAGAATAGTGGTCTAGACTATTGGGCTTTTCTCTTGGGCTTTAAAAGTGCCAAGTGTGAAAAGGCCCATGGGCTAGGTATGAATGGGTCAAATGGGGTTAAGTGTGAACAAGTCATGGGCTTAGTGTGCTAGGTGTGAAAGGGGCTAAGGAAAGGAGGCTTGGAGGCAAGTGGAAGGGGGTGCCCCCCTCTCTTGGTCCAAGGAGGGGGCTGTCACCTACTTACCTTGACTCCCCTCCTCTCATTTTCAAACTTAGGAAGCTTCCTTCCCCCCCTGGTCTTCCTTCCCCCCCATTAGTCTAGGGCATCACCCCCCTCTCTCTCCTCCCTCCTCCACCTCCCACCCTCTCCCTAGGGTTTCCCCTCCCCTATATATAATCTCTTGTAAACATATTTCAGAAGTTAATGAAGAAATTTTGAGAGAAAATTGTGTAAGAGAGTGATTCTCTTTCCCCCTCTTGGGTGTGATGCCCTAGACCCCAATCCTGTGACGGGATTTTCTTGGCATATGACTCGCCCCCCTATCGTCCCCTTCCTCTTCGTATCTGGTTCTGGAAATTTTATCAGTGAAGCTTCTACAAGTCAAGAAGAAGTTGGCGCTGGTTTCACCTCGATCGGAGCTCTGGATCACCGGGAACAATTCAGCTCGTGAAGTTGCGCAAGTCTGTCCGAGCATGCTGTCCAGATCCTCAACTTCCTAATCCAAAATTTCTATGGATCTACTCCCAAGCTATTTGGATCTAAGATTCTGAGTGGTCGTAGGATTTTTTGTCCTCTTTGCGTTGTGGCTGAGCTCATGTTGTTCTGAGGTCTGTGCTGGTCGTGGCGAGGATTCTCGTGGGGCTGCGCCGACCACCCTGTGCAGATTCGACCCAGAGGCAGAGGCAACTTACAGAAGCTGCCCCGTCTCCTTCCTCTCAGATCTGCGCAAGCCCTTTTGTCTGAGTCTTCCTCTGGACGTCGCCAACGATCTCCAACAAGAAGCAACCCATTCTGACACCGGAGCTATTTTTCTCATAATTTTTAGCTTTCCTGTGCAGTTCTGTGTGAGCAGAACCTGAGGCTGAGTATTGTTGCCACGCCCAGATCTGATCAGATCTGATCGCACTGTTTTGACCAAACAATCTTCATCCTGTCGCCGACATTCTACAACAAACGGCACCCCGATCGGACGTCGGATCTTGACGTACCGGCCTCCGCAAGTCTGCTACGCCTGGTGACCTGCGTGGGCAGAACTAGTCGGCTTCCAATCGGCTCACCCGATCGGCCCCGACTTGCCTCCCGGGCCTCTTGCGAGTACGGCCCGTCAACCCGAATTCCAGCAACCCCGAAAGTGTGATTGTATCCCTTTACCTCCCTGCGTGGAGTGGGCATCATGTTATGAAATTGTAAGGTTAATAATTGTGTGTATCGGGGTTGTTCGGATTCGGCTGGGATTTCTTCCCCACGCGCTAGTCATGGAGGTACGCGCGCGCCTCGTTCCCACTCACATTACTGATTTAGTATATTTTCTATGATGCTGCGTTTGTGAGAGTAGGGCCGATAGCTAGCTTCAAATCACCGTGGTTGTGAGTTGTGAGCGCCCGTTCCATAGGCCCAGTCGAGCACCGAGCCCGAACTGGAAACCCCTAGGCGATAGTGGTTCCTTAACCGCTGCGATCCCACGTTTCCCTCGCAAGGGACGATCGTAGAACTAGTTAGAGTTTCTGTTGAGAGACGTCTCCACTCGGAGAACACCACGGTAGTCAGTCGCTCGGCTTACCTTAGTGTGCTAGTGCTGGCCGCACTTTGAGTCGGTCGTACGTCTTAGCCCGGTCGCGTCACCCGTCCCGCATCGCCCCTCACCCTGCTCCACCTCCTTGTCACCGGCGTTCTCTCCATGCCCCGCCATTGAGGATGCCGAAGATGATGAAATGCTAGAATCCGATGAACTTACATGAGGGGGAAGCTGGCGAATCACCTCCGTGATAGACTCTGCAAGCTCCGCGAACGCTCTGGCAAGGGCTCGCCCTCTTTGGTTACCCTCCTAGAGTATGAATCTTCCTAAGAACTTGCAAAAGCAGGGGGAGATAGAAAAATCCTAATGGAGAAGGTGGGGAGTGCAGGCGTCGGGGGTATTTATAAACGCTGGATGGCACTGAGAGAACCGCCGCGATGTCTCAGGCCCTGAGACGGCGCCTCTAAACCAGCACGCAATATGTGATCATTGCGCTTGATCCCCCACGCCCTGGGTAGCCGGGCTAATGGCCCCAGCAATCGAAGCGGGGACAGCTCAAAATGGCTAAATTCTCGCCCTTGCCGAAAACCATCTCTACTCTTCGAGCCCATCCTTGGCTCGGGAGTAGGGGAGGCAAGTGGAGAGGGGGAAATTCTCGGCCCATTGCACATGCAGCCCAAATGGCCCATCGAGGCCTGTCTAGCCCATTAAGTGACAGCCCCAACAGGGCCCACTCAACAGAAGGCCCAAAATATTCAGGCCAACATCACCCACCCAACTCTAGCTCATACGCCCGACCGATGGCACCCCCATTGCTCGAGAAAAGCCCATATAGAGATCGAGCATAGCCAGCTGTAGGTGAACGAATGCTCCCTAAAAGGGTTCCCCAATCTCGGACCCCAGCGTAAGCAGGGGATCAGCTTGCCACCAAGACTCCTCTTGGGGAGTGGGGCGTATTCCTTGCAACTAGGCGCCTATCCAGGCCAATGTTACGTTTTGCCCGGGAGTAGGAACCTCAAAAGGATAAAGGGAGAGCAAGAGTCCTCAAACGGTGAAGAGCCCTCACCAAGGATGTAACGTCCCCTAATCCCTCAGACTTCCTTGGCTCTGAGAAAGGAGCAAGCAGCTATATAAACTCAAGGAATCCCTCCGGAAAGGTAAGCCACGCTCAGCCACTTCAAACGGTGGAGAGCAATCTCATGCCTGTCTTTCTCTCCTGTCCCCTTCGCACCTTGCTTCTACCACTCGCTGGCTTAAGCATCGGAGGATTTTTTCCCGGGATTAGAACCTTGGGCCCCCGGCCTGATCATCTTCTTCTCTCTCTACATAATTATGTGTTGGAGTGGCCGCCCCCAATGATCGCCCTAGATCGAACGGCTCAAGACTTGGCACGAGATCTTACCTCTTCAACAGTCAGACAAAAAATATGAACTAGGTGCATGCGGTAGAAGAACTACACATATATTAACATTATCGTCGATCGCAGCATGCATAATTATTAGTTGCATTGTGATGTGGTAAAACTGCTGTAATCTATGCTTAAACCTCATGGTGTATCCTACCTAGGGTACGTACGTACTTTTGGTTGGGCTTTTGGCTGTGCATGGGAGGTGTATTTGATGCTTGGTTAATTACTGTAGGCTAACGGTTTGGTGCGTACGTAGCTTTCTACCAGAGTGAAGTGGAGATAAGATTTTACTTCGATGCCCCAAAGGAGGAGGCGGTAAAAAAAAAGTCATGCTTTTGCTATATATGGAAGGAAATATGCTCAAGTAACAATGATCATGTGGTCTCTAGCTATATATGCTCAAAAGACTCCTGAGAATTTTCCCTCCTAGCCACTTGAGTAATTAAAAAGGATATTTATGTCATCTTACATGGAGGATATAAGAAATAAGAGTTTATTAATTAGGCCCTAAATAATTAGGGGCCGTTTGATACGGAGTTAGAGCGGAGATATCTCCAATATAATCTCATTTTGCATTTGATAGGGCTAAAAAGGGCGGGGATAAGAGAGGTTAAGGAAAATAGGGTTAACCTCGATTTTGGAGTTAAAAACGAGGATAAGTAATTCTAACTTTTTATTGGAATGATTTATGTCTATTTTTTTATCTCAATTTCATCTCTCCTATCCCATTATATATCAAACGTACGTAAAAATAAGAATAGACATAAGTTATTTTAAAATGATCCACGCCTATTCTCCTCAGAACTTATCCTGATATCAAAGATCACTTTAAATTATCTTAAAATGACTCACACCTGTTCACCGCACGCTCACTTGGAACAAAGTTCTCTTAACTAGTTCAGACGTACAATTCACACGCTGTAACTAAAACGCCACTCGAATTAACAAAACTCTATCAAAATAACAATATGACTACAGCAAACCTTCTAACTCTTCTAGTTGCTCGTAGCCATATTTAAAGAGTCTTTAATTATGGGCAATTAAGACGTGCCCGACGCTAACATTTCTAGGAAAAATAAACGCAACCACGATGGCATTCATGTCAAAGAGTTGGAATCTCATGAGATCAAGACCTAAGGATCGGCGAGGAATATTTTAGAAATAGGTCATTGCATCCGAACACAAATTAATCCATAGGGTGACTCGATCTCTCGTCAAAATCTTTGATTTAATTAAGCATTAGCACTCACAAATACATACATACATATATATATATATATATATGAAAAATGACCACATCCCTCTAGTTATATATAGATGACATTCCACCATATATAACTGTATATATATATATCTCTTGCAGAAAGAGACATTCTAGCGAGGAGCTAGCAAGGTGACAGTGCAGAGGTAATTAAGATAAGATGGTACGTTTGGGCCGCATGATCTGTGAATCGTGTGGGACGTACGTAAATGGACTCACGTACTTCCGGTCCCCTGAAGCAGACCAATGCAGCGGGAGCAGCACTGCTTACTTGGTTACAATTTATTTACAAAGGAATGATAACGCGCACGCGCAGGGCATCCCTTCGATCGTAATCCTAATCTCGATCGCTTTTTAATTTGTTTTTCTTCAATTAATTGAAACATATAATTATTAAAAAGAAAAAGGAAAGTTTTAATTTGACAAGCCCGGCCAGAAAGTGCAATATGGAGATCCAGGAGGAAGGGCATTCATTACCTGGCTGCCTGCTCGGTGAAATGCCTGTTGGGCTGCCGCTGACGGAGGGAGTGCAGGTTGCCGCCGCTGCAGTACTCCATGACCAGACAATAGAACTTGTCAGTCTCGAAATGGGAGTAGAGGGTGGGTAGGAAGGGGTGGTCGAGGAGGCCCAGGATCTCCCTCTCTGTCTTAGCCCGCAGCAGCTTGTTCCGGCTCTCCAGCGACGCCTTGTCCATCACCTTCATGGCAAAGAAGGCCCCCGTCCCCCGGAGCTCCACCAGGTACACGCTGCCGATGTCGCCGTAGCCAAGCCGCTTCAGGAGCCGGAAATTGCCCAGGCCGATCGGCCCCTCCCCCGCCCCGGCCTCCCGGATGGCCTCCCACCGCTGGTCGCCCCCCGTGTGCCGCCTCACAGATGCTGCACAGGCCGCACCGTCGCCGATGTTGTCGTCCCTCTGGGCGCCACCGCCGCCGCTGCCGCGGCCGTTGGGGTCGCCCACCTTGGTATCAGACGTCGGCTTTGCATCCGACGTGGTGGCCGCCTCCGAGGTGGCCGGCGTCCTCGACGCGGTCGGGCTTGCCACCGGGCTCGACCTGGCGAAGCCGGTGTCCCGTGTGGACGTCGTGATGGCGCCGCTGCTGATGGTGAGGCCCTCCATCTTCTTCCTGAGGCTGGACACCTTTCCAGCTGCGCTTGCCTCGGGGACAAATCTCTTGGAGCCCTGGCTCAGGCCGGATCCCGAAGA
Source organism: Amorphophallus konjac (assembly GCA_022559845.1). NCBI lineage: Eukaryota > Viridiplantae > Streptophyta > Magnoliopsida > Alismatales > Araceae > Amorphophallus > Amorphophallus konjac. Next base: position 266,541,625 of record CM040127.1, read on the forward strand.
GGGGCCGGCGCCGGGGATGGGAACGGAGCCCAACATTGTGGGAGGAGCTCCATTTCTCCCGGGTGCCTCCATCTATCTGATCCCTGCTGTGTAGTCGTCGTTGCCGTTGCCGTCGCCGTTTGTTGTTGTGCAGCTAGCTAACTAGCGGGGACGGTACAACGGGGGGCCGCGGGTGGCCATGGTCCACACGGTGCCCCGTAAAATTCTGCAAGTCAGTATAATATGGCATTCACCTCCCCCCGCCCCCCTAAAATCATGGGATTTTTGAACATGTAACTTCCCATGGATCCCATGGCACTTGGCAAAAATAACCGTCCATTCCCACACCACCTTTAGTATTCTACTATTAACCAAAAACACGCGCCATGCACGTTGTCAGTAATATATATATATATATATATATATATATCGAAAGGAGATAAAAAGAAAAAAATAAACATGCCAATGTCAATATTATACTACGATTAATTGCTTTCGTTCTTTCTCGTCAGACAACTAATGCATTATATATGTAGTGACCCACTTTAATTTTTTTCACAATATAGTAACTTAAGAACATGAATATATATATATATATATATATATAAACATATATAGTATGTCACAAAAAAGATGTGTATTCCTGGCTGAGCAACGTGTTCGGTTGCATACGCCATCGAATATATAACAAGCTTGCTTATTATAGTAATACATAATATTGTAAGGTTAAGAACATACTACTTTTTTTTTAATAACGAGAAATCTAATAGAGTGATAAAGAGAGTTGAACGATTATTGGATCATCCGAATTCGAATTTTACCCTAAGAACGTATTACTCTTTGATAGTTATGATAAAAACTTCCAAAAGAATGAATATGCAGAAAAGAAGACTTTTATATCAGGTGATTTAAAAGCCAAAAAAAATCTATGTCAGCATTAACTGAGTTCTTAATTTTAGCAGATGTTAACAGAATAATTAAGATGCAAATTAACGAAGTCTGATTTATATATGTTGCTTATTATGTGTGTTTAAAAAATCTGGAAAATATTATATGCACAGTACAAATAGAAAAAATAGCCGCCGGAAGTATCATATGCTGGTGTAATCTTAGACTTCATGGCTTTAATTAATATTACTAAGTAATTTAGCGTGTTTTGAAAGGCAGTCACTTTCAAGATGATGTTAGTCGCAGCTTGTTATATATAATGTCATGTCTCGACGTAGAATATCGAGACGCAACGAGTCGTAATCGTTCATGTCGATCAGAGCATGAGTATAAGGTTCCAACCACAATGGGAGATAATAAGAAAATGATATTTTTATTTCGTCAAAATAAAATTTTACAACGTCATTAAGTCTTAATAGGCAATAATACAACTTCCAATACGTAATTCTAGCAAGAGCAACAAATTTAAACATAGGTATCTAAGATAAACTTGGTCCCTCTTTTCACTCTTGTCCGTCCCCATTTGTTTGGGGTTCATCATCGGAACTACCTGAAACATTAACTGAAAACGCAGGATGAGTGAAACGCTCAGTAAGATTTATATCTCCATACCAGGCAATTTTAAGTAATTAACATTTTTGATAAAGTTACTGTACTATGCCGAGAAACGTAGCTAAAATATGGAACATGAATAAGAGAGAGAGTAAAGCAATGCAAGTAATTAGAATCACAAGTAGATAAAGTATCAAGAGTAAAATTCAAGTGGAAACGATCATGTAGTAAGTATTGTCATGGAATTGGTCATTTTACGCAAGCATGTACAAGTCAAGTATTTCATATAATTTAAGTACTTCAAGTATTCAAGCAAGTCAAGTATTTCACGAATTGTGAATGTCATAAACGAATCTTACACTCATGTTTCGGTCCAATGCCACACCAGATAAATAATAGCTCCTATGGGCACAAATACTTTTGGGTGCTCCCCCCAGGAGCAGACCGGGCCCCATTAACGCCAGACATTGTGGTTATGGATCATAGATCCCAAGTATAATTAGACATCCACATAGTATGTATGGCCAATGAATTTCAAGGTGAAGCTCATGAAATAAAGTACAGATCTAGCAAAATTTATCATTCAAGGAATAAGTAGTATAAGAGCACAAGTAGTTATAAAATAAGTTCAAGAATGATTTAAGACATCATGTTTGACGACATTAAGTCGATAAAAGAAATGGATTGATGGCCACGACATGATCGGCTCTCACGAAAAACCTTGTTAAACAGGTTTCAATCAAGTTTTTCACAGTCGGGTGCTTACCGAAAAAATCAAAGAATCACGACAAGGTAAGAGGTGGGACAGTGATAGGTTTTCATCGTATTCACGAGGGCCTAATTAAGTAACCACTTATCCACTTAAAGCGTTTACCCGTGGACCTCTTTCCTTAGACACCGTTCTTCCTTTGAAATCTAGCTAGCTACGTAACTTGTCGAAAATACGATAGTACGGCAACACGGAAATCGCTAGACTTGTATCGATCAAGATTATGCAACTAAGCACATGCAGTTTTAACAGATAATATCTACTCCATTTATCATGTTGGAAAGATAATATAATCATGGAGATCAAGAATATCGTGAAGGTAACAAGAACTAGGAAGGAAATTATAATGCCCTAGGTTTTTTGGATATTTATCGGATCAACATTTGTGGGTTTCAGATCGATTTCGGGAGTCCCGGAGCACTTTTTGTGGTTTACGCGTATTTTTGTCTGTCGGACCTACGGAACGCCGTGCAGGGTGAACTGTTGTGTTCTCCGACTCCGGGATGGTACCAGTGCGTTGTGTATTTTTCGAGGATCGCGGAGATAATTTTTCCTAATTTTTGGAATTTTTCAAAATTTCTGGATTTTCCTATATAAACCCTCCCACACCTCTCTCTCCTCTCATTTCTCACTCTCTCCATCTCTCTCTTCTCCCACGCTGTCCTCTCACTCACTCCTCTCTGGCGGCCGATGGACCAAGGCAGGGGCGAGGCGGGGCGACGTGGGTGAGGAGGATGGCGAGGATGGGTCGAGGATCGAGGGACGGGGGCGCGGTGAAGCCGATTCGTTAGCGTGGGGCACCGACGGGGTTTCGTGAGGCGTTTCTTCATGGATCGGCGTCCACGGTGCGTGGAATCTTCGGTGGAGGTAGGGAGATGGACCCTCAGCTCGTGTACTTCCTTTCTCGCGAGTTTTGTAGGTCCTGGCGAGCCGAGCGTGTTTATTTTCGCGCTTTGGGGAAAATTCATATTTTTGGGGAGTGAGCCGGATCTAGAGTTTTGATCCTATTTTTGGGTTTTAAATGGGTCCTCTCGGTGCTAGAGAGGTTGGGGACTAGTTTCCCCTTGTTTTCCCCTTCACATGGGTGTGAACAGGGCGTGGAATGGGGTTTCCCACCGTTTTTGCCGTTTTCGAGCTTGGGACGACCTAGCGGTCGTTCCAGTGACCACTAGCATGTGGAGACCGCTAGGGGGTCCCTAGAGCCTTATGGTCGAGCGATAGACCGCCAAGATCCTTAGCGGTCCAGGGGAAGACCGCTAGGCTCGGTTTTGCGATCAGGGTATGACCGTTTGTCCGCATTTTGATCTGTCGAGGTCGGTGGGGTAGCGGTCTCGCGACTGACCGCTAGTCTACGCCTAGCGGTCGGGTGGACGACCGCCACCTCCTTGGTGGTCCGGGAGCCACAGCTAGGGGTTCGTGAGTTCCTGGAGCATAGCGGTCCTGGCTAGACCGCTAGGCTGGCCTTAGCGGTCTAGGGGTAGACCGCTAGGCTCCCTGACGGTCCAGAGAGGATCGGTAGGCGATTCTTCGTGCTCGCCGTGTTCGTTTTGTGCGTGTTGGTCTCCGGTCGACCCGGTTGTGACCCAATGGTCGACCTTCGGTCTCATGAGTGTCCCGGACGTCCCGTGGGTTCTGTGTCTGTGTTTTGGGTGTCCGGAGGTACCGTGTTACCTCGTTTGCATGCCCGTGGGTTTGGAGGGTCCGGGTGACCCCATGTGTGTCGAGCTTTCGTGTTCTCGCTAGATCGAGTCACCGTGTGTCGGTATGAGTGCGGTGGGACTTCCCCGTAGATTATGGGTTTCTCTGGAAGATAGTTTCCGAGTGGGCCGTGTGTGTGGCCTTGAACTGTGCGTCCAGTTAACCAGCCTGGGGCTGGAGGTTTTTCGTGCGTCCCTTGAACGAGGTATTAACCCGGTGGCTTGTAAGCTACCTTGGTGTTCATGCCACCGTGATTTCAGACCTAGGGATTAGGCTAGATTAACGGTGCTGTGTCATTGTGTCCGACGGTCTTGACCCGAGTCTATGACTTAAGGACCGTTGGGTTTAGTAGGTCTAGTGGGCTGTCCAGAGTCTGGTGGCGTCATGCCACCTGTTACTCTGTGTTACTCGCGATGGGTGAGTGAGTGGCTTTCAGTGTTCACGTTTAGTGACCTCCCACTAGTCGTAGTCTTCTTACGGCACGAGTGTGCTGACCCACCCGGGAGTGGTGAAGCGGTTTACCCGAGAGAGACGGTTTTTAGGCTGGTTTTCCGTAGGGCCCCTTGCCTTTGCAGCCTGAGTCCGGCTGGGGGGAAAACCGGCTAGAGGACCCGACCTAGAGCAGTTGGTCTGTGTGTGTGCACATGTAGTTGGGGGCAGAGGACCCATGCTGACGAGTGCGACCCCATCTAGTCCTTCTTCGTGGTACTGGTTACTGTGTGTCTCTGTCTCCGCCTGGGGCGTCGTAGCCAGACACTTGAGGCTGTGGACTAAGTCTTCAGTGGACGCATCTAGCCTTGCTTCTGGTGGGCAGTGCTCCCGTCACGTGACGTGAGTTTTCTCGAGAGTCGAGTTCCGCTTCACGTCTATGAGACATGGTTTTGCGTGGAGTTCCGGGCGTTTTCTCGATGCCGAGGTCTAGCAGTTCCGGCGAGCGTCACCGAGGGTTTTCCCCCTAGACAGCGTTGAGTTCCCGATAGCGTGGTCGTTTTCCTAGTAGCGTGACTAGGGTGTGTTGTTGTCTGGTGGTCCCCCGACTGTGAGATCGGGACGTGTTTTCTGGTACAATAGGAGTAGCTATAGTGCCGAGCTTTTACCAGCGATCGGGTTTGCTGTTCCTGGTGTTCTAGCTGTAGTTGCTGCTTTTCGTGCCGCCATGCTTTCCGCGGGACCCCTACTGAGCCAGTGACAGGAGGCTCACCCCTGCTTTTCAGGTGCGGCGGTTCTTCCTCACAGTTTGAGGTGCTGTGCGGAGGTTCTTAGTCGCTAGTTCACCGGGCCGAGTGTTCACTCGATGTTGGGTACGCTCTCTGCCTTAGACTGTACTTTCTGTTGGACTGGACTCTACTGTTATAGTTGTTTATTTATTTCTGTTAATTGTTGAATTATCCTTCTTTATTTCCTATTTCTTTGTACCTCCACACTCCTTTTTAGCCCTTTCGAGTCTCGGCTCGTGGGCGGCGGGCCAGGATTCGAATGGTATCAGGTTCCTTTTCCGGTATCCGGATCTTGGGTCGCTACAGTTGGTATCAGAGCGTGGTTGTGGACGTACATGGGAATGCGAGATACTGCAGTGATCAGAGTCCATAAGGTCCAGTACAGTCGGTAGCTGGCATATGGTTTTGTGCATATTTTTCGCTTGGTTTCTCGCGTAAGAGCTTGAGTGCGCGGCGTTGGCGCTGTGAAGGTGATTGTCATTTTTCGTCAAGAGCGCCGGCATGGGGCCTGAGGATCGAGGTCGAGAGCTTTCTCCCTTTGATGGTGGCCCCAGTGGTGTTGAGTTGGGCAGAGGTTGCCGGCAGGCGTGTCGCTGCGATGCTGCGTTCGAGGAGCCTGCGGCGAGGTCAGGTGGTCGGCGAAGATTGTTCGTGATCAAGTGGCCGTGAGCGTGCTCTGAGGGAGCTGTTATAGAGTTTGGCCACTTCAGTCTGAGGTTATCCAGCCCCTGAGGTGTCGAGATTGTGGTTTGAGGTGTCGGAGCTGGTGTTCTGGTCGAGAATTATGCTCAGGCGAGTGGAGGATCTCATGTTGAGCTGCTGATTGTCGAGCCTGATTTTCTCATCGTGCCCTGTGACGTCAGAAATGACGTGTCGGTCCTAGTTAATTTTGTGGATTTTGAGGCAGGATTGGGCGGAGTTGTCCCAGTAAGTTCTTACTCATGCGCTCTTGCGTGCGAATGGATTGTATTCGCCCTGGATTTGGCGTGTGATGTGAAGGTTCCACGGTGAGTTCGGGACTCAAGGATGAGCGTTGGCGATCGCCGATTATGGCTCGTGTTGCGGCTCTTGGCGTGGCGTGTTGCAGTTTGAGGAATTACAGCGGTGGTGCATCGAGAGATGCTGTGATCGTGGTCCGACGGAACAGTTGGCGAGTGTTGTCAGAGGAGATGACCTGACAGAAGCGAAGGTTTTCTTGGTGCTGGAAGGTGTTGTTCCCAGCATGTGCGAGGTTCGAGGTCAAGTCGAGCGTGGAGTTTTCCTTCCGTTGGTCGGAAGTGTACTGAGTTTTTCCCTTGGTTGGAGGAGATCACGTTTGGCTAAGGTTCGTCGTCTTGCATCATGTGTTCGGGTCGGTTGGCCTTCGTGTGCCATGAAGTCCGTGCGAGACGCGTCCTGTGTTTTGGCAAGGTGGTTGCCCGTGAGAAGCGTTGCCCGTCCGTCCCTTGTTGTGTAAGGGTGTGTTGGCGCTATTTCGGAAGGATGTGTGCTAGTCGGGCGGTGTTCGTGAGAATTTACAATTGGTGTTGTGGTTCCCAGTGTGTTGAGGATCGGAGCCTGTGGAGTTGCAGTGGATTGTCGGGATGAAGGATCCCGAGTTGGCATTATGGTAGCTGTGCGTGTGGACCAGAGTGCGCGGATCGTAGCATTGGTTGCTGCGGACGGATTGCTGAGGATTCGTAGGGCATCGGAGGATTGGTTCCTCGGTATGCGTTGTCTCTGGCTGTGTGAGACATGTTGTTGTCATGCCGTTGCTCGAGATATTATGGTCGTGGCACTGGCGGGGTGGGGAATTGGGGAAATGTGTTGGCAAGTGTGTCGCCTGAGTACCCTGTTCGTGTGTTGGAAGTTGTGTTCTCGGATGAGATCTTGTTTTTGAGAAGTGATCTTTGAGAGATTATGGGTCCCGGTTGGTGGCCGTGAGTGGCTGGTGAGGTTGACCGAGTGGTCGACAATGGTGAGATGCATATTGTCTTGGGACCCGTGTGCTTTGGTCGTGGCGTCGTCGACCAGCTTGCTGTGGTAGCAGGCGGCACTTGTCAATTTTTGGAGAAGAGAAGGTGTTGTGGATTGTGAGAGGTTGTGTCCCGCAGCTCTGTGGTAAGAGTGGAATCGGGATTGGCATGCGTCCATCGGGAGTAGTCGAGATAAGTTGTGATTGGATAGCTTTGGATAGTGCCTGTGTGTGGAGGTCCTTGATGGGACGTTGGCGTTGGAATGGTGATCCCTGGTCTGCGACCAGCAAGGGAGGATTCCCCATAAGTCTGAGTCAAGTGACGTGAGGACCGAGGAGAGATCCTGTTATGTGAATTCATCGTGCTCCCCTGAGAGGGTAGAGTTGGCATGAGGCTCGGGATCGGATGTGGTGTTGGTCTGCGTGTGAGTCAGCAGATGGCCTATTGCGAGTTGGATCGTGCCTGTTGGGCCAGCGAAGGTTTCCCGTTGAGGAATGTCTGGTGACCAGTGGATGCTTTTTCACAGACAAAAGATGCTGGTTGTTAGGGCTCGGGAATTGCGAGAGCCATGTGTCAGCGAGGCCTTGGGTGGCCGATTATGAGGTGTGCCTTTTTCCGAGATTGGATCTGGGGATCTGCGAGGAGTTGTCTTCTGGCAGAGTTGGTCCGGGGCTGTTGTGAGCGGTTGGCTTGCCGGGTGTGAGCTGGTGGAAGCTTAGTGTTGGTCATCCCTTGTGTAGGGTGTAAGATTAGTCGGCTGGTTGTGAAGTTGGTGTTTGGTTGGTCCGCCGACCATGGAATCGATCGGTGGTTGTTTCTCGTGATGGGGACTGTGTCTCCTCAGTGAGTGAGATTGTGGCAACGGTGCCCTGGTTAGTTTTTGTGTTGTCCGAGGTGATGCTAGACCTGCCCTTTTGTGTTATGCCTACTTTGATGATCGATGTGTGTGCAGTGTGCGGAGCGTGGCATTGTCTGTGATTAAGGTATGGCGGTATCCCTCATGATCGGTGCTTTTGTGAGAATCGAGATTTTCTGTGCTGGGGCTCTGACAGCGTTGTCAGTTGGTTAAGGTGTTCTTCCGCTGTGACTTTATGCAAGTCCTGAATTTTGAGGATGAAATTTCTTTAAAGGGGGAGGGCTGTAATGCCCCTGGTTTTTCAGATATTTATCGGATCAAGATCAGTGGGTTTCGGATCGATTTCGGGAGTCCCGGAGCGCATTTTGTGGTTTACGTGTGTTTTTGCCTGTCGGACCTACGGAACGCCGTACAAGGTGAACCGTTGCGTTCTCTGACATCGGGACGGTACCAGTGCGTTGTGCGTTTTCCGAGGATCGCGGAGGTAATTTTTCCTAATTTTTAGAATTTTTTAAATTTTTTGATTTTTCTATATAAACCCTCCCACCCCTCTCTCTCCTCTCATTTCTCACTATCTCCCTCTCTCTCTTCTCCCACGCTCTCCTCTCACTCTCTCCTCTTCGACGGCCGATGGACCAAGGCAGGGCCGATGTGGGGCGACGTGGGCAAGGAGGACGACGAGGATGGGTCGAGGATCGAGGGGGCGCGATGAAGCCGGTTCGCGAGCGTGGGGGCATCGGCGGGGTTTCGTGATGCGTTTCTTCATGGATCGGCGTCCACGGTGCGTGGAATCTTAGGTGGAGGTAGGGAGATGGACCCTCAACTCGTGTACTTCCTTTCCCACGAGTTTTGTAGGCCATGGCGAGCCGAGCGGGTTTATTTTTACGTTTTGAGGAAAATCCATATTTTGGGGAGTGAGTCGGATCTAGAGTTTTGATCGTGTTTTTGGGTTTTAAATGGGTCCTCTCGGTGCTAGAGAGGTTGGGGACTAGTTTCCCCTTGTTTTCCCGTTCACATGGGTGTGAACGGGGCATGGAATGGAGTTTCCCGCCGTTTTCGCCGTTTTCGAGCTCGGGACGACCTGGCGGTCGTTCCAGTGACCGCTAGCATGTGGAGACCGCTAGGGGGTCCCTTATGTCGGTTTGAGCCTTCGGTTTTAACAGATAATATCTACTCCATTTATCATGTTGGAAAGATAATATAATCATGGAGATTAAGAATATCGTGAAGGTAACAAGAACTAGGAAGGAAATTGTAACGCCCTGGGTTTTTTGGATATTTATCGGATCAAGATCCGTGGGTTTCGGATCGATTTCGGGAGTCCCGGTGCTTGTTTTGTGGTTTACGCGTGTTTTTGTCTGTCGGACCTACGGAACGTCGTGTAGGGTGAACCGTTACGTTCTCTGACTCCGGGATGGTACTAGTGCGTTGTGCGTTTTCTGAGGATCGCGGAGGTAGTTTTTCCTAATTTTTAGAATTTTTCAAAATTTCTGAATTTTCCAATATAAACCCTCCCACCCCTCTCTCTCTCCTCTCATTTCTCACTCTCTCCCTCTCTCTCTTCTCCCACGCTCTCCTCTCACTCTCTCCTCTCCGGCGGCCGACGGACCAAGGTGGGGGCGAGGCGGGGCGACGTGGGTGAGGAGGACGGCGAGGATGGGTCAAGGATCGAGGGACGAGGGGGCGGTGAAGCCGGTTCGCGAGCGTGGGGCACCGGCGGGGTTTCATGAGGCGTTTCTTTGTGGATGGGCATCCACGGTGCGCGGAATCTTCGGTGGAGGTAGGGAGATGGACCCTCAGCTCGTGTACTTCCTTTCTCGCGAGTTTTGTAGGCCGTGGCGAGCCGAGCGGGTTTATTTTCGCATTTTGGGGAAAATCCATATTTTTGAGGAGTGAGCCGGATCTAGAGTTTTGATCGTGTTTTTTGGTTTTAAATGGGTCCTCTCGGTGCTAGAGAGGTTGGGGACTAGTTTCCCCTTGTTTTTCCCTTCACATGGGTGTGAACGGGGCGTGGAATGAGATTTTCCGCCGTTTTCGGGCTCGGGACGACCTAGCGGTCGTTCCAGTGACCGCTAGGGTGCTAGCGGTCATGTGGAGACCGCTAGGGGGTCCCTTATGTCTGTTTGAGCCTTACGGTCATGCGATAACCGCCAGGGTCCTTAGCGGTCCAGGGGAAGACCGCTAGGCTCGGTTTTGCGGTCAGGGTATGACCGTTTGTCTGCATTTTGGTCAGTCGAGATCGGTGGGGTAGCTGTCTCGCGACTGACCACTAGGCTACGCCTAGCAGTCGGGTGGGCGACCGCCACCTCCTTGGCGGTCCGGGAACGACTGCTAAGGGTTCGTGAGTTCCTGGAGCGTAGTGGTCCTGGCTAGATCTCTAGGCTGGCCTTAGCGATCCAGGGGAAGACCGCTAGGCTCCCTGACGGTCCATAGAGGACCGCTAGGCGATTCTTCATGCTCGCCGTGTCCGTTTTGTGCGTGTTGGTCTCTGGTCGACCCGGTTGTCACCCAATGGTCGACCTTCGGTCTCATGAGTGTCCCGGACGCCCCGTGGATTCTGTGTCCATGTTTTGGGTGTCCGAAGGTACCATGTTATCTCGTTTGGCATGCCCGTGGGTTTGGAGGGTCCGGGTGACCCCATGTGTGTCGGGCTTTCGTGTTCTCGCTAGATCGAGTCACCGTGTGTCGGTATGAGTGCGGTGGGGCTTCCCTGCACATTATGGGTTTCTCCAGAAGATGGTTTCTGAGTGGGCCGTGTGTGTGGCCTTGGACTGTGCATCTAGTTAACCAGACTAGGGCTGGAGGTTTTCTGTGCGTCGCTTGAATGAGGGATTAACCCGACGGCTTGTGAGCTACCTTGGTGTTCGTGCCACCGTGATTTCAGACCTAGAGATTAGGGTATATTAACGGTGATGTGTCGTTGTGTCCGACGGTCTTGACCCGAGTCTGTGACTCAAGGACCGTTGGGTTTATTAGGTCTAGTGGCCTGTCCAGAGTCTGGTGGCGATGTGCCACCTGTTACTCCGTGTTACTCACGATGGGTGCATGAGTTGCTTTCTGTGTTCACGTTTAGTGACCTCCCACTGGTCGTAGCCTTCTTACGGCACGTGTGTGTTGACCCACCCGGGAGTGGTGGTGTGGCTTACCCAAGAGAGACGGTTTTTAGGCTGGTTTCCGTAGGGCTCCTTGCCTTTGCAACCTGAGTCCGGTTGGGGAGAAAATCGGCTAGAGGACCCGACCTAGAGCAGTTGGTCTGTGTGTGCACATGTAGTTGGGGGCAGAGGACCCGTGCTGACGAGCGCGACCCCAGCTAGTCCTTGTTCGTGGTACTGGTTACTGTGTGTGTCTGTCTCCACCTGGGGCATCGCAACGAGACACATGAGGCTGTGCACTAAGTCGTCAGTGGTCGTATCCGGCCTTGCTTCTGGTGGGCAGTGCTCCCGTCACGTGACGTGAGTTTTCTCGAGAGTCAAGTTTCGCTTCACGTCCGCGAGATGTGGTTTTGCGTGGAGTTCCGGGTGTTTTCCCAATGCCGAGGTCTAGGGGTTCCGGTGAGCGTCACCGAGGGTTTTCCCCCTAGATAGCATTGAGTTCCCGACAGCGTGGTCGTTTTCGTAGTAGCATGACTAGGGTGGGTTGGTGTCTGGTGGTCCCCCTGACTGTGCTATCAGGACGTGTTTTCTGGTACAGTAGGAGTAGCTGTAGTGCCGCATTTTTACCGACCACCGGGTTTGCTATTCTTACTGCTCCTAGTGTTCTAGCTGTAGTTGCTGCTTTCCGTGCCGCCGTGTTTTTAGTTGGGGTTCCACGAGACCCCTACTGAGCCAATGATAGGAGGCTCACCCCTGCTTTTCAGGTACGGCGGTTCTTCCTCGTGGTTCGAGGGTGCTGTGTGGAGGTTCTTAGTCGCCAGTTCGCCGGGCCAAGTGTTCACTCGATGTTGGGTACGCTCTCTGTCTTGGACTGTACTTTCTGTTGGACTGGACTCTGCTGTTGTAGTTGTTTATTTATTTTTGTTAATTGTTGAATTGTCCTGCTTTATTTCCTATTTTTTTGTACCTCCACACTCCTTTTTAGCCCTTCTGGCGGGCCCAGATTCGAATGGTATCGGGTTCCTTTCCCGGGATCCGGATCTTGAGTCGCTACAAAAATAAGCTCATGGAATAGAATTATTATCTTTCATATACCTAACTTAATCGTATGTGGATTTAAATGATATGCAACATAATACGATTTAGAACTTAAGATGTAACAAATCTAACATGTTGGACGATATATTGGTTAAGTTAGAACCTGGAAGGAACCCAATCGTGGTGGAGATCGCTCATCCATAACACGGTCTAGAAAGACACCGTGATCCAAGACGGAACTCCTGACGCTTAAAAATCTTGATTAAAAACTCACGTCCAGTGGTATGGACATCCCCATGGCCTATGTTACCCTTAGGGACTTTTGGAAACAACAACGTACGGTGATTAACCTGACCCTCGTACAACCCGGGGGCTCACTGAGAAAGCGGTCAGCAGGAGGACGCCATTTTCATAAGACGGTCTTGAGGGGACCGCTAGCATAAAAAAAATATATATTTAGTTTTTTTTTGAAAATATCGAATAAAGGTATCCACCATAGGGGCGCGTATAAAAGAAGGCGTCCATGGGTTCTGACACGGCTAACATATATAGTTTTTATTGTTTTGAAAATATCACATGAAGGCGTCCACTCTAGGGGACGCGTCTATGTGCTTGACTCGTTCATAATAACATTTTTTTTGAAAATGAGTACAAGAAGGCAGTCTGTCGAACACCGTTACCTGAAGTCACGGTTTCTATTGGACCATTTTCAAAAAAATGACCCCGTTTCGGCGAAATGATGATACCACCTCAATAAAATGGCTCTAGCATGCTTAATACTCAATAAAAATTGGGGAAAATGGTATAGAATCAAAGTAGACATGTATCTATATCTAATTCATGCATCAATTTGAGTTTAGCCCGAGGGAATTCCTACCTTAGATCGAATCAAAGAGGAAGAAGGAAAAAATGAGATGAACGCCTAAGAACTCCCTTTCTCCTTCAAATCACGCCCCCAAAATGTCACCAATCTCTTCCTCAACGTCTAGGGGGTGATTAGAGAGGCCTATTTATAAGAAGAATTTGGCTAAAAAGTCAAGATTCATTTTCCCAAAAATCAAAATTATCCACCTCCGAATTTAATGTTCTTAGCACAAAATTCAAACTTTCCAACTAACCTAACTTTAATAGGGTGGAAAAACGTGGACAAAAGGCCAAAACTAAGGTGGGCTGTGATGTAAGATTTGAATTTTATGACAATCTTCTAGAATTTGGACTAATTTAATTATATAAAATGGTGTTTAACATGTGCTACGAATTTTAACCCTATTTAGCCCATTAACCCATAATCAAGCCCATTAAGGGTTATCCAATGGCCTAATTGTTAATCATAATCAATTTTAGTGAATTTAATTAGGTCTCCTATATTTTTTTGAAATTTAAAATATTTAATTTTAATTTATTTCAAGAAAAAAAATTAATTATCTAGTTTATTTTATATAATAACAATATAATTTTATCATTTCATAAATATTATAATTATTTAACTAATTTAAATATTTATTTATCTAGTTATTCGTTGGGTTACTACATCCTCCCCCACTTAAAAAGAATTTGATCCTCCAAATTCACATCATGCAATTGTAATTTAAAAATTCAAGGAGAGGGGTCAAAATTCTAACTTGAGATCAAATCTGGATACTTCTTCTTGATTGACTCCTCTAATTCCCAGGTGGCTTCCTCGAATCCACGTTTGCTCCATTGGACTTTTACCATCGGTATAGCCCTATTCCTCAACTAGTGTAATTTCTGATCTAATATCTTGATCGATCTTTCTTCATAAGACAAATTCTTCTGTACCTTCAAGTCATCAAATTGAATCACATGTGAAGGATCATACACATATTTCCTCAGCATGGATACATAAATACATCATGGACACCAGCCAATTGTGGAGGCAAAACCAGCTTATATGCCACTTCCCCGATTCTTTCCAAAATCTCAAAAGGGCCAATAAACCTTGGACTCAGTTTTCCTTTGATACTAAACCTTTTGATTCCACGTGTGGGTAAGATTTTTAGAAAAACATACTCCCCCTCTTGGAATTTAAGGTCTCTTCTTCTATTGTCGGCATAACTCTTTTGCCGTGATCAACTGGATATTATGAGTTGTATCTTAAATAATATCGGGATCAATCAATCCTTTTTCTCCAACCACACTCCAACATAGAGGTGATCTACAACTCCTACTATATTGTGCTTCAAAAGGTGTCATTTGAATGCTAGACTGATAGCTATTGTTATATGCAAATTCAGTCAAGGGCAAGTGTTCATGTCAACTTCCACCAAAATCTATCATACAAGCTCTCAACATATCTTCAATAATCTGATTCATCCTCTCAGTTTGTCCATCTGTCTGAAGGTAAAAAGCTGTGCTAAAGTTTAGCCTAGTACCCAAAGATGATTACAAATCTTTCCATAAATGAGAGGTGAATCTTGGATCTATATCCGAAACAATAGAAGTTGGAATACCATGCAACCTCACAACCTCCTTGATATATAGTGCAGCTAGAACATCCACGGTCCATCTACTTTTAATGGGCAAGAAATGAGCGGACTTAGTTAATCGGTCCACAATCACCCATATAGCATCAAATCCACTTCGGGTTTTCGACAATCCAATAATAAAATCCATGCCAATACTATCCCATTTTCACTCCGGTATTTTCAGAGGTTTTAGCTTCTCAGTCAATTTGAGATGTTCGACTTTAACTTGTTGGCAGACCAAATATCGGCTCACGAACTCGGTTACCTCTCTTTTCATGTTAGGCCATGTTGCACGTGTTTTTATACCGAATGACTGGAGTGAAGGAAGGGATACAGCGGGGAAGAAAGATATGGGAGTTTGATACATCTCGGGTATCTCCTTACGGTTGCATGCCTCTCACGGCGGTATCAGGCACTCTCCTTTTACGAAAAGTCGAAAAGGGTCGAATGGCACGGAAATGTCAGGGTAAGGGTTGACCAGACAGGGTGCGGGCGTGCCAGTCGATTTCTCGACAATCACCCATGGAACCAAGGGTTGACCGGGGAAGCACCACCAGGGCGCGGCACGTGGGCTCGGGCGATCGGGCGATGTAGACACGACATTTTAGCATTATGCTGAGCAGATCCCATATTACACTAAGACGCCCCAAAGCAGCTCGCACGGTTAAGTTAGTTGAGTAATCTGTAATTTAATCTAATAATCTGTGGCTTCTTGAATAATTCTTGTTAATGGGCTTGTGATCATTCCTACACAAAATAAAAAATGTTAATGGGCTTGGTCCATCTTTTTAATCCTAAAAAAGGGGGAAGGTTCATCGTGTGGGCTTGGCCCATTCCTATTCAAAAAATATACCAAAAGAAAACATTTGTGCTAATGGGTTTGGCCCATTCCTATTCAAAAATAAAAAAATATATATATAGATGTGTGCTAATGGGCTTGGCCCACTTTTGTTCTAAAAAATAAATAAAATTTAATGGATATGGCCCCATCTTTTATTACATAATTTATTTCCTCACTCCCCTCCCGGGTCTCTAGGATCTTGCCCCCTCTCTTTAACACTCTCTCTTTCTCTCCCCTTCTCACCTCCTCAGTAACCCACCACCCCATCGGAAGCCCCTGGAATACACACACACCCCCTTCCTCTGCTAACACCATCGCAGCCCCCCCACAGTCGACCTCTCTCCCTCCACCCACCACACACACTCTCCACCCTCTCAACCCCCTGGACCTCCAGCCATCCTCCTCCTCACGACAACCACCTCCACCGTCTCCCCTCCCTCCTCTCTTTTCCCATTCCCTGCTAAGTTCCACCTCCAGCCGCGTCCACCTTGCCACTACCCCCGTGCTCAACCGCGACTACGCTCCCACCTCCTACCCTTGCTAACCCACCATCGCAGCACTCCCACGACGTCCACCTCCACCCTCCCTTTCTTTACTCCCAACAACAGCCATCCCTCCTCTCCCCACCTGCAACCGGCCACCATACCTCTGCTCCCCCTCTCACTCTCGTCTTCCTCTCTCCCTCTCCATCTCTCTGCTCTCCCACTCTCTCCATTTTCTTTTCTTTCCCTCAATCTCTCTCTCTCTCTCTCTCTCTTTCGCGTAAAGGAAAATTTAAAAAAAAAGGTTTTTTTTGAGTTCGCAAGGGGGGGCCTCGTCGCCCGTGCCCCCCCTTTGAATTGCGCGCGACGGTCCGCTGCGGCCATCGCCTCCGACGCCGCTCCCGCCTCCGACGCCGCTCCAACCACCGTGCCGCTCCCGCCTCCGACGCCGCTCCTGCCTCCGGCCCGCCTCGACCGCCGCTCCCGCCACCGGACCGCTGCAGACGCGCTCCGGCACCCCTGCTCGCACGCCGTCGCCCGCCCGCAGTGCACCCGCTCGCCTCCGGCCGCCTGCACGCACCCCCCGCGGCCACCGCCTCCGGTCGCTCCCGCCTCCGGCTCCGTCTCCGCCCGCGGCCGCCTTCGGCCCCGCCTGCGCCGCTCCAACCGCCTCCAGCCCCGCCGCTCCAGCCGGCCCCCGCCTCTGGTCCCGCCTGCGCCGTCGCTCCGGGCCACCTCCGCGCCGTCCTCCGCCAGCAGCGCCCTCACCTCCGGCCGCCTCCGGCCTCGCCGTCAGCTGCCTCCCACCTCTGCACCGGCCGCTCCCGCCGTCACCGTCGAACCCCCCTCTCTCTCGCCGTGACGCGTCTCTCTCTCTCTCTCTCTCTCTCTCCCTCTCTCTTCCTCTCTCTCTCTCTCTCTCTTCCCTCCTGCCTCGTCGATCTCTCTTCTCTCTTTTTCTGTTTCTATCACTCTCTCATTCTATTTTTATTTTGTTTTTATCCTTCTCTCATCTCTCCCGGTTTCTCTCTATTCTTTCTCTACCTCTCTCTTAATCTCTCCCTCTCGATCTCTCACTTTTCTTTTCTTTTTTATCTTTTTTTTCTTCCCCCCTCTCTCTCTTTCTACCTTCTCGATTTCTCTCCCTGTCTTAGTTCTCTCTCTCCCCATCTATTCTCTTTCTCTCACTCTCTCTCCCTCTCCCAGTTTCTCTCTCTCTCTCTCACGCTTTCTCTCTCTCTTCCCCTCTCTCACTCTCATCTCTCTGCATCTCACCACCCTCCTCTCACTCTCCCTCTCCCCCTCTCTCTCTCTCTCTCTCGATCTCCCTCTCTCATTTTTTTCTTTCTTTTTTATTCCCTCTCACCACCGTCTCTCTGACTCGCTCTCTTTCCCCTTCTCCCTGTTTCTCTCACTCTCTCTCTCTCTCTCTCCCTCTCACTCTCTCTTCCCCTCTCTGCCTTCGCCACCCCCCTTTTTTTTATTTTTATTGTGTTTTTTTCTTCTCACCAAATCCCTTCATCCCTCACTCTCGGGTCACTCTCCCTCTCTTATGTATATATAACATATATACATATACTATATATATATATATATATCTTATATAGTTCATATTCTCTCTCTCTATATATATACGCTATATATGTAAAACTAAAGTAAAAATCTCTATAAAAAAAGAGTTCTTCTCCTCTTTCTTCTCCCTTTCTTCCTTTCTCTTCAACCCTCTCTCTTTCGATCCCCCTCTTTACAGATGTATTCTCGTTCATGTATATGGGTATGTGTGTGTTCGTGTAGGGGTACGTGTCTGTGAACGTATGCACGTGTTGATTTGAAGTGGAAAAGAGACTTTAAAGCAGTCGTTCTGCTGTGCTGCGTGCCTGGTTCATCCTCACCTTGCCGGAGAAGCTCATCCAAAGCCCATCATCCATCTCTGAATAAGTTTTCTCCCTCCTTGTTGTCTGGTTTTCATTAGTTAGTTACATATGCATGCATTACTTGTCGTTCATACACTACAAGAAAAATCGCGGATAGCGACCGACCTAGCGGTCGCTATTCAGTCGTAGATCGGTCGCAAATCTGCATTGCGACCGAACAGAGACTATCTAGCGACCGAACATGTCGGTCGCTATATACTAGTCGCTATATAGGGACCGACATAATTCGGTCGCAGTATCAGTCGTTACCAGAGACCGATTATAATCGGTCGCCTGAGCGGTCGCTAATTAAGTCGGTCTCAATTCGGTCGCTATTCGGTCTCTAATTATGTTGTATTTTTAAAATAAAATTAACCTATTGGATTTATTCGGTCTCAATTCGGTCGCTAGTCGGTCGCCAAGTATAATTATTTAATAAAAGAAATATAACGTATAGTCGCTATTCGGTCGCAATTCAGTCTCCATGCGGTCGCTAATTTTGCATTATTTTTTTTTTAAAAATTTATTTAAACTGATAAATAAATTACCTGATAAATAACAAATTCATAACATAAATATAAAATCAACTACACAGACAACAATATCGACAAATCTCAAATTCATCACATACAAGCACCTGATAAATAACAATTTCATAAAACAATAATAAATCAACTACACGGATCACAATCTCCACGAACCTCAAATTACACACAATTAAAATAAAATCACAAATTAATCATACATCCATAATAATAAAATGACAACATACACAACTAAAATAAAATCACAAATCCTCCACATATGTCTCATCCTGGTCGTCGTCTCGTCCAACATCATCCTGGTCGTCGTCTCGTCCAACATCTCGCGACGGATGATCCTGTATATCATTTAAAAAATTATAATCAAATCCTTAATAAGAAATCAAGCATTAACAAGACTTAATAAAGAAATCAAGCATTAACAAGAGTATGCCAATAGTTTAAGCCAGCTCATTTTCATATATATAAATACACACACACAATATAAGTTCAAATTTCATCTTGTATTTTAAAAATGAAGTTTGAGCGCCGAGCTCAAACCGGGCATCCGATTTGGATTCCGTCAGTTCTGACAAGTCACTTTCATCTCCCCGGTCGTATTGGAATGATCGGCACGGCCATCCGACCGGTATTTCGAATTTTAGACCCCCGGACCCGTCCTAACAGTTCATTTGAACTAAGTGTATTTTAAAAATGAAGTTTGAGCGCCGAGCTCAAACCGGGCATCCGATTTGGATTCCGTCAG